>PVJA010005328.1:36498-79924 GCA_004027025.1 Myocastor coypus | reverse complement strand
AAGAAGAAGAAGAAGAAGAAGAAGAAGAAGAAGAAGAAGAAGAAGAAGAAGAAGAAATGGAGTAGCAATCAATTATAATGATGTTGAATTAATTAGAAACCAAAGTATCAAATATAATAAAATAGATATAAAGTACCAGAAACCTAAGAAATGTAAGAAATAGCATCTGGCAAGCGCATGCACACACACACACACACACACACACACACACACATGCACACACACACACACATGTACACACACACACATACACATTCTGCCCCAATAAATAGAATATATAGTCATTAATTTCACCATGTCACTGGATAGACCACATAGATATGAGATCATCAAAACAATTGCAATAAATTAGCAAAGAACAGTGTCAAAAAGACTATGTTCTCCAACAATGAACAAATAGAATTGTAAATTATCTAAAAAGGCATAACATAAATAACACATTTGGAAATAGAATCACATTGTATCAAACAGTTCTTGGGTTAAACACAAAATAGAGGAAATTTAGAAACATTCATGACTGAATGATAATTAAAACACCACCTGTCAAAATCTGTGGGACGTTTGTGAAGTCGTGCCTAGAGAAAAATTATAGTTTTAAATAAATTATCAGGAAACATGAAAATTAAAAACATATTAGCTAAGCATGCAACTAAAGAAGTCAGACAAAAGAAGTTTACAGAAAATACAAAGAAATGAAAAGTAAGAAAAGAATAAAAACAGAAAACAATGAAATAGAGAATATACAAAAAAATTGTAGCACATTAAAAGGTGTTCCATTTCCTAATAAAAATAAATGTTGAGACCTTTGCAAAGATTCATTAAGAAAAAAAAAAAGAGAGAGAGAAAAGCTACATTTTGTCCCCATAAACACAGGAAGGGGAGCTTGGAAGGAGAGCTGGGGAGGGAATGAAAAAGGAAATATATTTTAAAAGATGACATGAACAAGAAAACGGGAAATATAAACACCCAAATTAAAGGAATTTGAAGAGTTTAAAGAGAACAATCAATATGTTAAAGAGCTACAAAGAACACTCAATAACTTTCCTACCCCTAAACTAGCCAGAGTTCTATAAAGTTTAAGAAATGGCAAGTCCAATTTTAATATGGTTTCTAAAAAGTGAAAAAAAGAAGGCCACGTAGATCAAATTTTATAAGTAAAGAATCATCTTGATTCTGTAGTCAGATGAACACAATAGAAGAGAAAATTCTGGATTTATTTCATTTACTAGCTTAGAGACAAAGGAGCTGGACAAAATAGATTCATCATGATGTGTGCACACACGTGTGTGTGTGTGTGTGTGTGTGTGTGTGTGTGCACACGTGAGCATGCGTGTACCATCAAACTCAAGTAATATTATTTAGGAATGCATAAAAAGTTCCAACAACATAATTTCTCACATTCAGTATGAAGAAAAATTATATAATAATTACATGTAAATTATTTAAAATTATATAGTAGCACCAGCTCACTCAAGAAAGGTGATTGATGAGATTTTGTTCCTAAGATGGATGGTGCATTCTCTCATCACTACTATTTCACCTTACTGCAGGAGGTCAATGTTAGAAATAAAGTAAAAGAAAAGACAAATAAGGACTGGGAGGCAATATGATACTCTGTCTGGAAGAACCGCCACAGTTGCTGTACACAAGGTTAACCTGAACCAGTTGAAGCAATTTCTCCAATGTTAACAAAACTCAACACGAAAATCTCATTGTACACAGGGATGGGGGTTTGATCGGCACCACAAGCCTTGCCAGCCCTGGCCCCAGGCACACTGAGCCAGCTACCAAGGCCAGGTGTGGCGGAGCACACCAGGGAGGCTGAAACAGGAGGACTACTAGAAGTCCATGCTGTATAGAGTGACCCTCTACCAAATGTGATAAATAAATTAATTAAATAAATACATTTAAAAGTCTCATTGTAAGAAGAGGAAAAAATCAGCCATGCTGTTGACTATCACAAGGTATCTAAAAGTTTATATCACTAAAAGTACACAATACCAACAGGAAGAAAAACCAGAATTCTAATAAGGAACCTAGGAGAGGGTAACACAGACATAATAAATAAAATTCATGCTCTTGAATGAAATGATTTATCATCTAAAAATGTTGATTAACTCCTAATTAATATTTAAATTAAAGCAACTGATTCAGAACTTTAAGTCAAATTTCCATGAAATGTGATAAATATACTCTAATGTATATATGGTTTCTCTATCAATATATCAGTTGTCATTATCAAGAACAGAACTTGCCCTGTAAAATGTTATTATAAGATAATAGAATGTTTTTCTAAATACCATATGGCATTATCATAGAAACAGATAAATAGACCAAAGATATGTAGAGACCTATAATATTATGAAAGTATAGTACAAAATAAAGTACTACTACAAATCAATGACAAAAATTAATTATTTAATAATTTTGGCAAAAATTGACCTAGTAAAATTAACTGAGTCATAAATACTATCACATAGAAGAAATATCAATTATCTTGATGATGCTGAGGTATAGTATTTCCTAAATAAAATTTGTAAACATAAATTCTAAAGCACTAACTGAATTTTGTGACAATAAAATTTGACATTTCTGTGTATTAAACAGCAATAGGAACATTTTTAAATGAAAAGATACATCTTATACAAAAATTTTGGGACACTTGTTATATTGCTCTTGTGTTTAGTTTCATAAATAAATCATTGGCAACTTTCCTACACAATAAGAAGGACACATCTTGTCAATGTTTACAACTATAAGGAATTAATATTTGGAACATAAGACTGCAAATTAATATCAAGGAGAAGTACATCCATTAGAAAAATAGGCATCTAATATAAACAGGCAATTTCTAAAAGGAACTTCAAGCCCTGAGAAGCATATCAAGAGACCCTCAGGCTCATCAGTCATCAGAAAAATGCAAATTAAAGCAACATTGAGTTTTCATTCTATGCCAGTTAGGCCGGCATCAGTTAGATAATTGAATAACGCTGAGTGTTGAGCAGGAAATGTAGGTTATACATTACGATCCCCGTGCGTTGCTGATGAGAATATAGACCAAGGCTGCTTTCAAGGTGCATCCTTACACAACTTACTCAACTGCATGTACATACCCTGTGAAAATACACTCTTAGATTGATATCTAGGAGACATTCTCACTCAGCCTTGGGCCAGCCGAATAGGGACTGAAACCTCCAGTAACTGTAAGCTAAAGAAATCTTTCCTTCCTTCATTTTGAGTGCCAGGTATTTGTCCCAGCAACGAATAAAGAGTAACTAAGACACTGGGCTGGGGAGATAGCTCAGTAGAATAACCACTTGCCTGGCAAGCGCCAGGTCCTAAGTTCAATGCCCAAATACCACCATAAAGAAACAGAGAGAGAGAGAGAGAGGGAGAGAGAGAGAGAGAGAGGGAGAGAGAGAGACACACCTCGGAGAGCCTCTAGCCTCAGCATCCTGAATGCCGGGATTACAGGCGTGTATCACCACACCCAGCTGGCAAACTTTTTCTGCAAAGGGCCAGATAATAAAGCAATTTAGGTCTTGCAAACTTTGTCATTATAACAGGAACAATATGTACAACTGAGTTTCAACTAAACTTTATGCACCAAGCAAGCAGGCAGTGGGCCAGATCTGGCCCACGCGTTGTCATGTGCTGACTTAGACCGCAAAGATGGCTCAAGGAAGTACATTAAGGAGCTCATTGCCATACAGGCTGTGTTTACAGATCTAAAAATATGGTACCGTCATCTGAAAAATGCAAATGTACTCTTCTGGACAATGCAATAGAATAACAAACCAGAGCGCTGTTATACAATCCTGGGGTTTATGATGTCTCAGACTTCGGGCACAAAGAGGAGATACAGTTACGAAGCTCCAGGTGGGGTCATTCTTATTTAAACTCTACTAGTATTTCAAATTGCTTCTTCTTAGAGCTACCAGATCCATTAAAGAGGTAGGAGCTGGTCAGGGTTCCAGATTATATTAATAGAATTTTTGTAGAAGCAAGGAATGACAGATACGAGGATTCCATATTCCAGCCTTATAATCCTATAAATATCTTTTTTTCTTCTGGGAAGTGTGCCTGACCAAAACATATCAAGCAATGTGAGAGGCTAGTAAAAAGAAATAGAGGTTTAAATGTCAGCAGGAAAAAGGTTCGTTTCTTTAAAAAAAAAAAAAAAAAAAAATCATTTGCACAGCTCTTCAAACCACCAAACTGAAATTTTTGCAGTTTTAGGTTTATCCAGAAAAATCCTTTTGCAAAATATTTGCTGAATCACTGTAAGGTAGGAATGGTGAGGGATTAAGGCTTGTTGGGTTTCTCCTCGCCCACACCTCTCATCCCTAAACTGATTATTGAGGTCCAGAAGCTTGATCCCTGGGTCAGAGACACTGATTCCTAAACCAGCATTGCCCTCCCTGCCTCTGTCATGCACTAAAATGTTACTGAAATCTCTCACCTCTAATGCAGATCCAGCTTGGTGAGCAGAATGCAAAGGGTCCTCACACAGATGTGTTATGCCCCAAGTACCCCCAGTAGACCCTGACTGTCCTTTACAGTGCTTGTTTTAGAACTGCTAGTCCCTGCCACCATAAGGTTTCAGACGTGACCAAAGTCCATGCCTCAAGTCGCTATCCACCTCAGCCAGTGAGTGAGACTCAAGGGACAATCAACTGGATGGCGATGGCGTAGCTGGGTATGGTTGTGCAGAGAGGAGGGGGTGGCAAGTTTGAGCCTAAGCTGGGCACCATAACAACTTAGTGAGACCCTATGCCAAAATATTAAATAATAATAATAATAACAATAATAATAATAATGAGAGAAGGGGGTACTGGGTTCGGTGTCCATCACCCTCCCCCTTCCCCACCCCACACTATATATATTTTTGTTTGTTTGTTTGTTTGTTTGTTTTTGTTTTTTGTTTTGTGGGACTGGGGTTCAAACTCATGACCTTGCACTTGCCAGGCAGGCATTTGTGCCACAGAGCTATCTCCCCAACCCCTATACATATATATATATATATATATATATATATATATATTTTTTTTTTTTTTTTTTAATATAAAAAGGAAGAAAATGAGCACGTGCTGCAGGAGTCTGGGGAGAGTCTTAGTTTCTGGGGGGAAAAATAAAAACATCAGAGGAGGAGGAGGAGACTTTCTATGGGGACAAATGGTATAATGACTTTATTTTAACAACAACAAATTTATACTTAGGTGACAGAATTTTTAAAGATGTAAAGTCTTTGTTTTACCAGCTGCTTACTAACTGTTGTTTTTATAACCTTTTTCAGTAGAAATTGCCCAGCCACAAGAATAAATGATGTAATCATATTATGTGCCATCCAGGTATTTTTTAAAGTAAAGGGATTTTGACTTTCTTCAACTGTCATTCCATTGAGACCTATAGCTTCATCTGGGCCCTGGTTCCACGTTAATTTTTATCCCACATGGAAGATGCCTGGATCTTCATGTGAAATATATCTTCTGTATATGTGTCTTAGATTATCTGTGATATGATTTTATATAAAACTCTTTGAAGTAACTATAATGTATAGTGGAGTCTACATTCAAATATGCCCAGGACTGAGTGGGGTTGAAGACCTGTGAGCCCCAGTTTTCCATCCTACAACCAGGCTTAGACGTTGCCTTCCTGGAACAGGTGTCACTCATAAGCATGTACATTGGTATGTGGGACTGAATGTCTACCAGCACGAGGAATACTATTCCATTGCCTGCCAACTCTCTGTGTGTTCAGAACATGAAGAAAAGTTAGGAGAAGGCGTATGAGTCACTCTTCCTGCCATTGGCACCAGATGCCGAATGTACTCACAGTTGAAAGGATGAGAAGTTTATTGTGACTCACTGTTACAGTCCGTGGGCTGCTGGCTCCAAGGCAGGGTACCAGGTAGAAGGGCCTGGGAGGAGGAAGACTCCTCATATGAGGGCAGACAGGAAGAAGAGAGAGAAGGGAGAAGCCAGGGAGGGAGATAGAGCCCCCAGGCCATGACTTCAATGACCCACATCCCTCTCATCAAGGTCCACTTCATAAGAATAAGTCAAGCGTAGCACCCCCAAAATGCAGTCCTCTTCCAAAAGCCCTGCCCATGAGTGAATGAGGCCCCTGGGGGGTATCTCTGTGTAAACAAGAACAGAAGCCAAGAGATAGAACCACTAGAGTCAAGGTCTGGATGCTAAGTTGATAATCGCACGCACCATCAATCAAATACTACTGGTTCTTCTCCCTTTGGACATACAGTAAAGTGCTATGTCCCCATTCTACAGTTAAGTTAGGACAGTATGGTTAGTCATGGGCCATGTGTCACTTCTAGGCCAGAGTGGCAAGTTTCCTGTAAGACCTTTCAGGCTGTCTCTTCTCCCTCTGGCACAGTGCCAAGCACCACTCGAGTGGTGATCAGCATGTGGGCACCAACAAGAGGAGCTTCCCTACTAACTAGCAATGACCAAATAACTTAGACAGGAGAATTGTTCTTTCTTGTTTTAAGTTCCTAAGATCTAACAGGCTTTTGTCCCCACATTACTTAATTCTTAACATTAGTTAATTCTTAACTGTTCCATTAAAGGAGAGAGTACAGTGGTTGCTTCCCTCCCTCCAACATAACTCTCTGTTCTTCTCCAAGCCAAATGCGGAGCTCAAAGAGTATTTTTAGAGACTTGAGATGTCAGAGGGAAAAAATCACAGAATTGTTTCTTCCCCTGTTACATAGCTACTATGGTAGCAAATGTGATGTTTTTGATCAAGTGAAGAAAGAACGAGAGAAAGACAGTAAGACAGAAAAAAAGAGTAAAATAATAGTGCTGTTAGATTAATATTCACACCTATCATACAAAGAATGTAAGAGATTCTTGGTATAAGATTTAAAGAAAAAAATTAAAACTTATTCAGGGTAATTCTACCAAAGCACAGATCAACAAAAACAAAAGTAATGTCCAGATTATGGAAAATGTGGCGCCAGCCTACCCTTCCGAAGGACCCTCAATTTCTCTAAGTGACTCATGGGAAACCTCCCCTCTCCACACACTTCTGTTGGTGGTAGAGCAGAGTGGTAAGCGACAGTTGAACTTGAGATCTTCACCGATTTGTTCATCCTAATTCCTCTCCCCCAGATGCTCAAGAATAAAAGGAATGCAAGAGGGAAGAAGAAGGAAGGGATTCTTCCCTTTCCTCTCTGTAGATTACTCTAGCTGTACTCAATCTCAGAAACAGGATTAATTATTCTGTGTGTGTGGCAGTGCACATCTGTAATCCCAGCATTTGTGAAAATGAGGCAGGAAGAACGTCATGAGTTCAAAGCTATCCTGGGGTCTATAGTGAGTTCAAGGCCAGCCTGAGCTACACAGCATGACTTTGTCTCAAATGAATGAATGAATGAATGAATGAATAAATAAATAAATAAATAAATAAATAAATAAATAAA
Organism: Myocastor coypus; assembly: GCA_004027025.1. Lineage (NCBI taxonomy): Eukaryota > Metazoa > Chordata > Mammalia > Rodentia > Myocastoridae > Myocastor > Myocastor coypus. The sequence goes on along the minus strand of PVJA010005328.1, from coordinate 72,483 downwards.
TAAATATCTTGCACTTAACATAAAACTGGACTTCAAATAACTGAAGTGGCCAAAAAAGTTGTGTAAAAATATCCATGACACCGTTACAAGAGAGGAGAGTTATTTTGACCAAATGTTGTTGAAAATAGTGGTCAGAAAAAGAAAAATTATTTCATATTTCTACTGCACTGAGTTTAGAGTGTTCATGAAAATAGTTATATGTCTAACTAAAAATAATGATTGTTTTTTCTGAAGTAATCTGGAATTCATACATCCAAATGAGTGTTGCCCTTGAAAGTAATCTCCTAGGCCACACTCTTCATCTCATTACACTTCTGTTACTCAAAACAGCTATGGAATTGCCTTCAGAGTCAGTTTATGAGCCACAAAGTAAAATATCTCTTTATAGCCACAGCTCAGCCTTCCTTGGATTACTGCTTTGTTTGTACATCTTCTCTCTTCTGACATGATTCAACCCAGCTCCATATTCTTTCCTCCCATTCTACCAAATAAGGCAAGCAGATGTGGTGCTTGCTCTGAAGAGTCTCACATGTGTATCAAGTGAATTAATGGCTGTGAATCTCAGTAAATTGCTAGCAAGAGCACTGCTGGACAATGATCACAGAGGTGAACCCCCAAAGTCAGATCCCTCAGAGATGAGAAAGCATTTGGTGTTCTAAAACAATCTCACTAAATTTTAAAGATCCAAGCCACGCATAGAATATTAGCAACAGAAAGATATATGGGGAAAAAAATCCCTAAAAATTTTGACATCAAAGAGTTCCAAATAACTCATGGGCCAAAAAGAAGTCAAGAGAGAAATTAGTGTTTTGCGTTGAATGAAAGTGAAAACACACACGTCCGATTTGCAGGATGCTGCTACATTGGCATTAGGGGATATTTGTAGCACTCCGATGGTAGAAAAGAAGTGTCTTCAATCAATGACCTCAGTTTTAAATTAATCCCAACACAAGCAGCAGGAAAGGAAATAAGATCAAAATGGGAACCAAGCCTCCTGCAGCTCATCACACCAGTCTAGCTCTGTGTTTCATGCCTCGTAATTAAGCTTTTCTGCTGGGTGATCAAGGGCAAGTTAAAGCAAGACCTGTATGACAAAACACTCATCTTTTGTATCTTCCAAGGTCAAATCCCTTCAGGATTAACTTTGGAACCATGTACAGTGCATTGTAGAACTGTTGTCAGTTTCAGCCTTTGGGACGAGTCACAGCCATTGCTTGACCAGTTTGCTTTCTACATCCTTGAATTTCCAAATGTCTGCATAAAAATTGTGTAACTGCTTATATCACATTCTATGGAGAGTTATTAGAATATCAATGATTGTCGGAAAATATCAATTCCAAATTAAGTCAAAGATGTTTGATATTCAGAAAGCCAGTGATGATAAGCTCAGTTACCTATGTCATAGAGTAATAGTATCACGAAGCTTTTCTGCTGGAAGGTTGAGAATGTAAGTTAACTAACCAAAAATTGGAGAAAAAGAAGGGCTATGAGGATAGCCAATATTTTTGCCCTAGCCTTTCAAGGCAGTAAGGATTCAGGACATAAGAGAACCTGTGCTATAATATCCTATAACTCAAGAGGTGCCCCAAATTTTCTGGTCAAGGTTATGGGACCTCAGAGGAAAGGGATAAATGAACTATAGATTCCAACGTTGCCATTTTCACTGGTGGCCCACTGCAACTGTGAAATATTGGACCGTGTATGCATCTGCTTCCTCTTAGTTCAAAGAGAGTTTGTTTTTCTTTCCTTACCAATATCAATTGGAAGGTGTGTCATGCCCACACCCTGTGCTCTGTATAACTATTGTGAGGACAATATGCAGTGTCTCAACTGCTAAAAAAATTAATGTTTATATTAAGTGTTAATGTTTAATTGTTTCAATCAACCTTATATACCTGTATCTATTAATCTAAACTGATCTGATGATGAAAATATGTAATATAACCATTATTAAATTTTTCTGGTTTTGAAATTCTGTACTATATGAACTCTTACTTGTTACTGTTTTTCTATCTTTGTTTCTGCTATTTTTAGTCTTTAAAATAAAATAAAAAATACTTCCTTTCCTTCTGAAAAAAAAAAAAATGGGAACGAAAAACTAGAAGACAACAATAGATAAAGCCTTTGAAAAGATAAGTAAAACTGATCAAAGAAAAAGACAGAGAACACTACCAATCGTGAGTATAAGATGACATCATTAAAGATTACTTGTATTAGGATGCTTGCATTCTATAATGATTATGCTAGTCATGGAAAGTTGGCACAGGTACATGACTCATCTTAAGTCATTTTATTTCCCCCTACCCCTTTTGTTCCTTGCCATCCTGCAGCTCTTGGTAAAAGATCTAAGGAAATATCATGAACAATTTGATGCTTATAAATTAGAAAAGTTAAGTGAAATGGAAAAATCTTTTAAAAGATAAATTTCTAATCTCATTTAACAATAAATATGTAAGCTGAATAAACCTTTGTCTTTAAAATCTTTCTTACAAAGAAAATGTCAGGTAGCTCCACCAATAAATGCTAAAAGAACCAATAAAGAAGAGAAAGTAGAGGAGCAGGAGAGCTAGAAGAAAAAGAAAAAACAGCTTAAGTCAACTTTTCATGCAAAGGAATAAATACTCCTCAACTTAGGCTATGAGCCCAGAATTACCCTTGTGCCTAAAATAACACGTTATCACAGATCTATACCATTCACTAATGCAGATCTTAAATTTCCAAAAAAAAATTTAAGTAAATCAAGAAAGCATAGAAAAATAAAACAATGTGGCCAAGCAGAATTTGTCTCTGGAATACAACACAGTTTTAAGTTTAACTTAATTAATTAATTAATTAATTAAAAAACATCTGCTTAGGCAGACACAAGAGCCAGGGATTCAACTCCTGGGCCTGCTGTACCTGCCCCACCCCCAGGTGCACTGAGATGGCAATCAAGACTGGGCATGGTGGTGCACACCTGTAATCCCAACACTTCGGAGGCTGTAAACAGGTGGATCGCTAGGAGACCAATCTATATAGTGAGACCCTGTATACCCTATAGACCCTGTATTAAATACAAAAAAGTGTAATATCTCATATCAAAAGTTAAAACAGAAAAACTATGTGTTCACCAACATGAGCTTCTATCTCAAGGCAGTAAGTAGTGGTTCCAGGGAAACACACCTGGTGTCTTCAAAGACTACCATCATCAGCACCTCAGCTAGACCCATACCCATTATCTAAAGCCAATTGAAGGGATAAGGAGAAGTCCTAGCCAGCTCTGTACATATCAATACATGGAAATAGGGTCAGGCTCAGCCAAAATGGCGACAACAACTCCTCTTTCAAGGAGACTCACCTGGCGGGGTCCTCCACACACAACCTCAACCACACTGCTTGAGTAGAGCAAAGAAACATTTCACACTGCTTCCTATCTGGGTATAAACTTCAACAGATAAAAATCCTGAGCCCTTATCTAATACAAATTTAATCAGTCCTACACAAACCCTGACTACACATAAAGTGCTTATTCTGAAATATGCTGAAGAATTCTTCAGCCCCCAATTGTCTTTTGTGACACAGGAATTTAGGGAAAGAAAATGGATGCCTTAAGCCTAATTGACAAATTTAGAAACAAATAAATCACTAGGAATAGATGGCACCCACCCAAGGGGCTAAAGGAACTCAAGGATGAAATTGTGAAGCTGTTGGCCAAATTGTAACCTTGCAGTTACAAATGGCCCATGCCACCAGAGTGGCAGTTTGCCAGAGTGACTTCTCTCCATGACAAGAGCTGCAGAAACCTAAGAAGCACAGGTAAATCGGTTGAACTTCCAATCCTAGTATATTATTGAAAATTGTAATCAAATAGGAACCTTCCACAAAAGTAGGAAGCCTAATCTTTTCTTTGGAGTGTGTCCCTCACTGTCAGAACAGCACAGGAACATACAGTGCAAGGAGCAACCGCTAGAAGTTACAAGGAGCACTCTCGTGTCTGTTCTGCTGCTGCTGAGGTTGCAAGTACCCTAAGCCTTGTTCTTATCTATAAAATGGGAATATTTACTCTCTTTGCTTCAGAAAGGTATTAGGGGGGTAAGGGGAGGTGTTCAGGTATTCAGGGTTCTCAAGGGAGTCCATTTAATATAGGACACATAATTTCTAGAATTTTTTTATGATATTTACCACAAAAGTCAAATGCAAAAGAATGCAAGAGATCTTTGCATTTACAGAGACTTAAAGAATCCAGCCAAACACCTGGATCCCACAGCAATGTCCTACAAGAATCCTGCAGAAGGCCCAAAACCCACAGCAATGTCTCACACAAGTCTGTATCAAAGATCTGCTCCAGCAAGGCCCAAGTGCCAGTGTGGAAGGTCGAAAGTCTGCACCAGCTGGAGAAGGTTCTATCCCAGCAGGCTGAGGGGGATCTGCCCTGAAACCAGGAAGTGACACTCAAGGCAAAGACCAGAGCTTCCCTCAAGAGGTCAGCAGCCATCCCCAGAGTCATCCAAGACCCAAGCCCCTACACCAGTAAGAACAGATGAATTCACATTAGGACATTAGCTGCAACGACCTTTTCCAGGAAAACCAACAACATGAAGCCTCTCCCTCCCATTCTCCTTTATGTCTTTGGCAACATTTGTGTGTGTGTGGGGGGGGTCTTCCACACACAGAACCACACTGACTCAGTTCAGCTGGGCCCACTCAAGTTGACCATTTATTAGTCCACCACAGGAGGTAGTAGAGATTATGGCGGTTGGTGTCAAAAAGTAATTAAGGCTGAGCAAATCTGTGGTGCTTTTGTACTATGGAGAATAATAACGATGATAACAACAATAGTAATTATCTTCTATTAAATACATATAGGAAAGAGGCCAAATCTTCAGTAACTGTCTCCCATTGCACTCTTGCCAGCTGCTTCCTTTTGCTTCTTGCTCCCTCCCTGACTGTATTTTCACCCACCTTTCACCTTGGAGGACTGTTTAATTGCTTCTTGGGCATCTTTGTGTTCTCCTTGAGCCTTCATTCTAAATTCAGCATTTTTGCTCCCACTATCGTATCCATACTATCTCTAAATATCTTCCCTGTTTCTGATAATCATACCACAAGCTTGCCCATGACTGGGGTTAAAAACCCCAAGGCAGGCTTTGAGTGATTCTTTTTCCTCCATTAAACTCACAGTGTGCATATTCGACATGCATGCATGTTAATGTATTTTTCAGCCTCTGCCACTTTCCAACATAGTGACCCTGGAATCCATTCCTTCACTTCATTCCTCTCTAACACTAACCTAATTCAGTTCCTGTTTTGCCAGCATTTCTCTGAACAGCCACTCAGAGTTCTCTATGTGCCAGCTCTCAGAAAAGATGCTAAAGATGTTGATGGTGGACAAGATGTGAGTCTTGCCTGTGAGTTTCTCAGGATTGAGTGCTGTTGGAGTTCTTCTGTAAGTTTTTTTTTCTTGTTTCAGAACCTTTGTTTGTTTGTTTATTAATTTTTATGGCCAGCTCAGTCTGCCCTGAGGGCAGGGCTGGCGCAGCATGTGGTGCCGGGGATTGAACCGTGGTCCCTTCAGCTGCCCAAGCTTTCCTAAGCAGGCACTTTAGACCACTGAGCCATCCTGCCAGGCCCTCTTCTGTAAATTCTGCAGTGAGTTTAATGAATGAGGTAGTAATGAGCATTGATAGAGAAGGACATCAATCATAATAAAGTTCTATGACAAGCAGTGCAGCTAGTCCAACATATGATGGTTGGGAGAGGCTTTCTGCTAGGTAATATGCCTAAGATAAAAAATACATTCAAAGGGAAGAGTATATTCCTATTTCCATGTAGAGGAGTGAAGACAGTATATAGGTAGAAGAAAAGAATACCAGGAAGAATTGCAAAATATCTTCAAGAAGTTATATTCACCTTAGGCTTACCAGAAGTGTGAATGAAGTAGATGGACAGAAGTCTGGAGAGGTAACAGGAGTCACATAGTCAAGAGTTCCGCAAAGGTGGTGAGGAGCTTTCACCTAGAAATTATGACTATGTGGAGCCATAGGAAAGAATTTAGGCACAAAGAGGACCCAGATTGTTTTTAGCAAACTCATCCTGTCAGAGCCCAGCCCTATACCTCTCAAAGCCTGTCATCCAGCCTCAAAAGTCAGAGCCTGTCACCAGCCAGACTTATCTCTGGAGCACACCAACATATACATGCCTTTCTGGGTCGTTGCCACCCAAAGACCCAGCTTCACTTTTAAGTTGCAGAAAAGTTTCCTGGAGCCAAGCTGCATTTCATCTCAAGAAAACAGCTGGGCCCTCCTACTTTGACAAGTACAAAGTCATGTAACTCCACCTCTTTCTCTCTCTCTCTCTCTCTCTCTCTCTCTCTCTCTCTCTCTCTCTCTCTCTCTCTCTCTCTCTCTCTCTCTCTCTGTCTCTCTCAATTTTTTTTAATCACAGTAGTTTGGCATTTCTTCTTACCTGATACAACTCTGGCACTCAAATCTTTGCCCTGTGTACTCTAGTCTCTATGACTTAATGAGCCAGTTATTTCACACCTTTAACTTCACTGAGTGTCTGTTTACTCTCTTATCCACTGGTCATGTCAACTCTTGTTATGCAGAATTGGAAATCATGCCCAGAATCCTCTTGCCTCTAAGTCCCTGACCATTATTTAACCCTCACCTGTATCCAGACGCAGGCCCTTTTCCCTGTGGCATGCTCAGCCCTGCTTGCCTCTGTTAGCTACCACCCTTACAGACCTTGTTCTTCATTTGTTGATGTCTTTGGACTTCTCAGGTCCTGCTAACAACCTGAAGTGTGCAAATATATTTTGTCTTTCTCAATTCTAAAGCTCTTTACCCAGAGATCTGCTTTCGCCAAAATCTATTTCACATACAGAGTGAGCTGTGTGATCACACAACGCCCTGTCCTTCCAGCTTCCTCACTGGATTATGACCGTAATGCCCACTCTCTCTTCCCTGGGATTCCCGATCTCTTGACTTCTCCAGTCTCTCCTCACTTCCTCCCACACCTTCATAGCCACATGACACACCATGATTCATTACTGAAATCTTTTCTGGTGGTGCACTATACAGTGTCTTCATAGCCCTATTTCATAGAACTAACACAGCTTCAGAAGCCTCTGTCCTTGGATAGCCAGGGTAAACCTAAATTGTCAAAAACTTCTGACCAGTGTCTTCATTTTGCAAGTTTCATTCCACCCTAAAAATTCCAGTACCTCACTTTCTAATTTATTTCCTTAAGCATGTCTCTGATCACCCTACTACTTCGATCTCAGGTTTTCAAGAAATGCCACTTGCCAATCGAAGCAACTTCACCCACTTGAGATATTCCAGCCTCCTACAGCCCACCTCTCTGATATCTTTCTCAGACCCTGTCCAGTTTTAGTATCCACTGATCACCCATATCTCACTTTCTAGCCATATCACCTACAGCCAACACTTCTCTCTCCCTTGATTCCTCCTACTCCCCACACCCACCCCAATTTCTAACTCCTAAAGGTAGAGGTGCATGCATGCACATGCACACACACACACACACACACACGCGCACGCGTGTGTGTGTGTGTGTGTGTGTGTGTGTGTGTGTGTGTGTTTGGTATTTCACCTGTGAAATATCTCAGAAATCTGGCCTTGAATTACAGTTGTAAAACCAATTTCTCTAATTCAGGCCATACTCCCCGCCCCACAAAAGCTCCCAACAATTTCTTGGAGAATCCAGTGACTTCCACTTGTATATGAAAGTCAGTGTTTTGTCTCCTCTCCTGACCCAGCCCTATCAGCAGTGTCATCCGCAGAGTACCCACCATATACTCACATCTCCTCCTGATGAGAAAGCCATTTCCTGATGCATAGTCCCACCCCAAGTCTCCCTCTGCTGGTACCACTCATAGTTGAAGACGGATCCCTCAAAAGGGAAGATGTATCTTCATCCGTGCACCCTCTGGGACCATGATCTAAATTTAGAATTCCAGGAGAGCTTCGGAACATTACTAATATCCCAACATATATGGAAGACTTATGTGAAATCAATTGGACTTTCTGCTTGAAGTCTTTCTTCCTCAGATTCAGATGTAAAGCCACTGAGACTGACTGGCAGAGAAAAATCTCTATGAGGAATAAACATCTTCTCTCTGAATTATTTTCTACTCTGCAGTCCTCCTTTCTGTCTTCATGTCAGCTCCAGAGTTCTGCCATAGACTAAAGCAAGGAAGGGATTTTGTGTCACCGTGAAGCTCTCTGTGCAACTTGATGGAAAACACTACTCAATAATTCAAAGCCTAGTTCCTCCACCGCTGGTCCTGAGAGCATCATTTCCTCTGAGAAGGGCACAGGGCATAGACTTATTTATGGAAGAGATTCTGTGAGAACTTTCAGATATGGAATAAAACTATAGATGCTCATGTATGTCTGTGCACAAGCATCCCAAGGGCCAAGGTGCCCATGTATAAAGATCAGCTCACAAGGACACTTTGAGAGATAAATAAGTTTAACTGGGCACTTGTAACCAGAGAGTAGTTGCGAAGTTCAATATTAACACAGAGGTGATGGTAGGGGTGATAATGCATCAAAAAAGAAAATTCTGGTATTCTATTCTAAAACATAAAGACATCAGCCTGCTTAAAAGTCTGGTTGGATTTCATTGCTATGCTGATCTTAGCCCAAAGAAATACAGTATTAGTTTATGCTAGAAATCCTCTAAAATAAGATACTTTGTTGTTGACATTTGAATATTTACTACTAAATGAGTTTTAAAATTCTACTATATTAGAATATTATCCAATATCCATAAAACATCATTTCATGTAATGGCATATATAATTTGAATGTTTCACAATCTACTTAAAATACTACAAAATTTCCATTGGTGTAAAAAAATATATTTACAATGTTACTGTATTATACAGTCATACTTTTAAAACATCAGTTTAATTATTCTAAGCCAAGTTTGACTCCATCTTTGTCTGGCATATTTTTGCACAAGATTTAATTTGGGGCTAAACAGTCCAATATAAACACAACAGAAAAGGGACCACATAGCAATTTCATATTTTCAGCACATTGTGTCTGTCCATACATTTTTAATATCATAAAATTAATTTGTTCTGTAATATTTTGATTGGAGATTTATGCATGCTGTTGTCACATTCTTTAAACAGATGTGAAGTAAATTTGATGAAAAAAATCTTCCCCGTGAAACTAGGGCACTTGCTTATTTAAATAATATAGAACAACAAGCCACTGTGGATATTTTAGAAACAAGGTGCTCTACAAGCTAAAAGTCCTCAAAACTTGCAGTCACACTTTCATCCCTAATTCACTGTAAATCTTCAAAACTTCTAATGTATTGCTATGTTCCCACAACAGACCTTCTTGTCCATATCATCTTGTGTGTGCATGTGTGTGTGTTGTGACAACACAAAATATCATGAAGTAAGAAAGTAGGCCTTTGTCAGAAGCTACATCTCCATGGGTGGGTTTGTAACTACTCTGTGTTTAGGGTTATGAGCTATTCTTTAAAGTATGCCAAAATATGAAAAGAGCCTAGGCTTTGAGATTAGACATCCTGTGTTTAACTCAGTTCCAGAACTTATTGTGTAGAAAGCTCTTTTCTACTTCAATAAAGATCATAAAACTTACTTTATATGGAAATCACAAGAGTTTATTGAAATCTCTAATGCCCAGGGTAGTGCACAATAAATAATAAATTCTCTAAATATTATACTTAAAGTATTTATATTTTTATTATAATTTCTATCTTGATAATGACTATTCTAGATGTAAATAAGCTCCAGAAAAATTGAGTGAAGGAATCTGTCTTAAATTTGTACCAGTCATTGTGACAGAAGAGAGAAAGAAGAAAGAATGAAAGAAAGAAAGAAAGCCATGCAAAACAGTAATGGTAAGAGAGTACATACACAAAATACTAATTATATCAAAAACCTCCCCAATCCACATCCCCACAACTTCCACAAAAGGACAAGAACAAGAACAAGAAGGAAGAGGAGGAGGAAGAGCAGAAGGGAATGAGGAAGAGTTGTTCATGGTGAGAGAAGTAAGCATTACCCTGATATTAAAAAAAAGAAAAACACAGAAAGATTAAACCACAAAAGGGAAGTACAGGCCAATCTTTCTCCTGAACATAGACCTAAAAATCTTCAATGAGATTGTAGCAAACATAATACAGCAAATCATCAAGATTATATACCATGACCAAATAGTATCCATTGCAGGGATCCAGGGATGGTTGAACATATGCAAATAAATAAATATAATGCACCACATCAACAGAACCAAGGACAAAAACCGTAGGGCCATCTCAGAAAAAGCTCCTGTGAAAGCTCAACACACATTCTTAATAAGAATCCTGTAAAAAAAAAAAAAAAAAAAAAAAGTTCTTTATCTCAATCTTAAAAAGCTATCTATGACAAACCAATAGACAATATCATACTAAAAGATGAAAAACTGAAAATTTTCACTCTAAGATCAGGAAGAAGATAGAGATATCTACTACTGCCACTCCTGTTCAATATAGTTCTGGAACATTAACCAGTTCAATTACACAGGAGAAAGAAAAATATATGAATAAGAAAGAGAAAAGAAAAAGTTAAATTATCATTATTTGCTGATGCTATGATACTCTACATAGAAGACCTCAGAAATTCCACCAAAAGATCCCTAAATTGAATGGCCAAATTTGCCTGCGTATCGGAATACAAAGTCAACATTCAAATGTCAACAGCATTCCTATACAAAATAACAAACTCACCAAGAGAAAGATTAAGAAAACTAGAACTTTTGTAATAGCATCAAGAAAAATGAAATACTTAAGAATTAATCTAACAAAGGAAGTGAAAAATGTATATACAGAAAACTACAACACCCTAAAAAGATCAAAGAGGATATTATAAAATGAAGAGATATCCTGTTTCTATATAAACAGAACCAATATAGTGAAACCGTTTCCAGATTTAATGCAATCCCAATCAAAATATCAATAAAATACCTCACACAATTAGCAAAAATAATCCTAATATTCAGATGGAACTAGAAGAGAACTACAAGAGTAAAAGTAATTCTAGGCAACAAGGGCAAGCCAGGGGACATTGCAACCTCCAGTTTGAACTCACATCACAAAGCTACCATGATTTAAAACAGCATAATGCTGGCAAAATTAAAAAAAAGGACCCACACATCAATGGCATAAAACAAAAGATGCAGAAAACACTCCAATCACAGTCCACTATCTTATCTTTGACAAAGGAGCCAGATGCCTTCAAGTGGAACAAAACCTCTTTAAAATATGGTGCTGAGGGGGCTGGGGAGATAACTCAGTAGAGTAAGTGCTTGCCCGGCAAGCGCGATGGCCTGAGTTCAATCCCTTGTTTCGGGAGGAAAACTGCTAAAAGTTCAGCCTAGACCCATATTTCTCACCATGCAAGAAACTAAAACTGAAATGGATAAAAATCTAAGTACTAAAATAAAAACACTTAATCTTCCAGAAGATTGTATAGGTAAATCTTTAGAAGACATAGTTGTAGGTAAAGACTTTATGAACAAAACCTTAACCACACAGGAAGAAATAATTAGTAAATAAATAAATAAAACAGGATCACATCTGTCCTAGTTACTTTTTGCTCATTGCTGGGACAAATACCCGACACTCAAAATAAAGGAAGGAAAGGTTTATTTAGCTCACAGTTCGTAGAGGTTTCAGTCCATATTCAGCTAGCCCAAGGCTGATTGGAGCAGGGTGGAGAGAATCCAGTTCATGGAGGCAGAACAGCAGCAAAATGACAGCAGAGGCAGCCAGTCAATCAGGGCAGCAGAGCAGCAGCAATAGCTAGAGCTCTAGTCTGTCTCTCTGTCTCTCTTTATATTACATTCAGACTCTCCGCCTTAGCTCCCGCCCTAGGCTACACCCATAATCCCAGAAGTACTTCCACCCATAATCCCATCAGTACTAAAACCCATAATCCCAGGGATCATGGATCAAGTCTCAAACTCTAGAAGTCCCCGCCCAATGACTCCATGAGGCTTTGGGGGGACAACTAGACATAAACCATAACAACATCAAATTCGAAAGTTTCTGTGCAACAAAAGAAACTACCAAAACAGTGAAAAGACAACCCACAGAATGGAGAAAACTTTACCAGCTACACTTCACACAAAGGAATAACATCTAATATTTAAAGAACTAAACAACCCCTTCTCAATTTAAAGATCTAGTCCAATAATGGACATCCAAAATGAATAGACATTTCTCAGATGAAGGAGTACAAACAGCAAAAATATACAATCAAAATGTTCAACATCACTGGTCATTTGAGAAATGTAAATTGAAGCAATGCTGAGATTACATCACACTCTAGAAAGAATGAATGTCAGCAAGAAATTAACCAATAAAGAAGTGGTGTAAAAGGAATCTTCTCTATTATTAGTAGAAGTGTAAATGGTACAACCACTACGGAGATCAATATGGGGGTTCCTAAAAAGACTAGACGTTTTTCCTAAATAGAACTACAAGGTTGCATTTGACCCAGTTATTCCTCTTCTAGGTATCTTCCTGAAAGAGTCACAACCATCAATCCACAGTGCTTCTGCAATACTTACATTTATAACAACCCAGTTTGTACTAGCTAAATCTCTGAGCGTCTAGTAAAAACGCTTAGAAAGAAAACATATGTCATCCAAAAATAACTGGATAAAGAAAATGTGACATTTATATATCGGGGAGTACTGCTCTTCCATGAAGGAGGATAAATTTGAATTATTTGTAGGAAAAATGATTAAACCTTGAGACCATAACTCTAAGTGAAATAAATTGGACATGCAAGATTAAATATTGCATCATTTCTCTTGTGTGGGAAACTCTAAGGGTAAATAAGGAACATAATGGAGGATAAGTACTGGGAAATAGGATGGACATGCTGAAATAGAAAAGGGAACAGGGAGTGGGGAGGGAAGGTAGGGAAGGGAAAAGAACAAAAGAGAGAATGGAAGGCAAAATGAAAACAGTTTGTATTAATGATGAGGGAAAAAAAGGTGAGGGGAGGAGAACAGGAAAAAGGAAGAATTGAGATGTGTTGTATGCAGGCACAAGTTCGCCATAATGAATGTGATCAATATGTATGACAAATAAGCACTAATAAAGAGAAAAAAGTTTAAAAACAAAAACTTATCTTGAGAGTTGTGGATATAAGTGGGTTTTGCATATTATTTGGCAACCTTTCTAATACCAGAAACCATACTCTGAAACACCTGAAATAACTTATATATTCTGTAATGTTTTTATTAAAAGAGCTATCCTTATTAAACCTGGATTAATCACAAACCTTCTCCCCAACTGAGATTTCTGCTAGGTTATTTTCAACAGAATCCAAGGGGGTTGGATTGAGCTGTTCCTCCCCTAGTGAAGACACTCATGAACACCAATACCCAAATCTCAAAACAAAACACCAAACAGAAATTAAAGGGTCTGGACTATCTGATAAAGATAAACCATTAAACACAAGATATATTTTAATTTTGTACAGGACTAGTCCTTGGCAACCTATATTTTTAACAGTCTTTCTGATCATCAAGTCCCCACACCTTGCGTCATCCTCCCCGCAGCAGCAGCTTCCCTTCACGTCCCTGTTTATTCCCAAGCTATTTGCAGAGTGATCTTCATTCCTCATTTCACCTCTACCTTCCCTTTCTCTCTGGAACCCACTCTGATTTTCTTGACCATTATATGTGTCACTGAACCTACCATCGTCAAAGCCAGGAGTGACTTCTACACTAACAACTTCCAAACTTAAATGATTCTTTCTTATTCAGACTATCTTAGGTTAGACTTTGGCTACATAAGAAGAACAAATAATTCAGTAATTATGGTGAGAACATACGTATTCATTAGCTTTGTCCTTTCACTCAAACTTCAAGCTTTTCTGCCCAACTTCAATAGCTTCTCAGGTATATCTAAACTTGACACCTTTAAAACTGGTTGATTTCCACATTCATCCTCTTCCTAGACCTTTTTTTTTCCTCTCCAAATATTTTCTATTCGCTACATTGAATCATTCAGTCAGTTACTCCACAGAGGAAAAGCTGTTTCTTTTTATCCTATAGACCACTTTAAATACCTACAATCCATCCACTCTAAGGTCTCTGTCTTCAAAATATACTTCAAACTAAACCACTTGTCACCTCCATCTCTACTCTCCTCTAACTTCTGAGTAGCTTCCTAAGTGGTTTTCTTACAATCCCTCTGTTCCGACTACACTTTTAGAAAAGTAAAGCATATAGATCATGTCGTATTCTCTCTCTACTCAGAATGATCCAGTGGTTTTTCTTTCATTTGCAGTATGGTTGAGAGTCCTCCTTGGAGCCCTGGAAACTCTAAATGAACTCCCATCCTAACTCCTCACCTTCCTATTCCTGGAACATCCTCTTTTTCCAGGCTTTACTACTAACACAAAGACCTCTTTGTTGTGCTTCTTATGCACTTCACTTTTAACATCTCGGCTCCTTTGATTTTTTGTTTTATTTTGTTTTTCTTTTGTGTTACTTTTAGTAACAATGAGACAGTTTCAAAACATGTTAGTAGGACAGCCGCAATAACTAATACAATGCTGCATATTGTTGTTTTCATAGTGGTTTTTTAGAGTACAAGAGAAAGACATGATAACTTTCCTAAACACTATTGGTACAAATATTTCTTCTCATTGAACTAAGAGAATATAGTTGTATACATAGTTCAATATTCCATAATAGTAGTAGTGGATTATTGGCAGAACTGGCAATGTTAGAAACTATTGACTTGAGCCTTTGACAGTTCAGCATACTATTCTAGCTTTACTTTTTATGCCTTGTGGTTAAACTTTTCCGCTGAGTGGTTAAGGCCAAGTTAAAGCAAGATCTATATAACAGAATATATAACTTTTGTATCTGACAAGGTCAGTCAAATCGCCTCAGGAATTACTTTGATACCGTGTACAGCATTTCGTAGAACTTTTGTCAGTGTCAGCCGTCTGGATGAGTCACGGCCATTGCTTGACCAGTTTGCTCTCTGTGAATGCCTGAGAGAATGTTTTCTCTCTAGGTGACTCTCCTTAGATGCCCTATACATCATCAATCCCTTTCCTCTGTGGCCCCATAATCTCCTTGAACAGAAAATTTGGGACGCCACTGAGTTATAGGATGTTACAGCACAGGTTCTCTTATGTCCTGATTCCTCACTGACCTTGAAGGTTAAGGCCAAAATATTTGCTAACCTTGTAGCCTCTTTTTCTCTGATTTTTAGGTCTGCAAGCTTAAGTTCTTAACCCTCCAGAAGATTGCTACTCTTTCTTCCTTACAATTTGTTTAGAGTTGGTTTTCCATATCATTCACATCTCTGCAGAGATGCTTCCCTCCTGGCCATTTTGCCTAATATTTCTCCCCACTAGTCCTATGCCTTTACTTTGGTCACTTTGTGCTATGCACTAGGTTCCTGTAGAATTCTGACTTATACTTTAAGTGTTGGAAGGAATAAAGGTCAAAGCAGGACTTTTTAGTATTTTCATTTAGCACGTATGCCATGATGATTCTTCTCACAGGA
The DNA here is from genome assembly GCA_004027025.1 of Myocastor coypus. Taxonomy (NCBI): domain Eukaryota; kingdom Metazoa; phylum Chordata; class Mammalia; order Rodentia; family Myocastoridae; genus Myocastor; species Myocastor coypus. The sequence goes on along the minus strand of PVJA010005328.1, from coordinate 56,913 downwards.
AATGAGAAAAGGATGAAAGGAGTTTGTAGAAATGTGATCAAAGGTCTAGGTGCTAGGATAAGTTTTTATTCTGCTTTCATCCACCTACACCACTGTCATCTAATCCAAGAAGCCAAGAATCCCTAGAACATTGGAGTAGAGAAAAATTCCCTAGTTCATCATGGAGCTCTTCTTCAGTCTCTCATGGAATCAAGTGATCTGAAGACAGGACCTCTCTTGCATAGCTACAAGCATAAATTCGCCCATGCAAGGAACAATCGTAATGCACAAAGCGCCATTCAGCCTTATGCAGGAACTCAAAAGGCTTAGCATGAGGTAAATTTGTGGGGTGACATACTTCACCAATTGCAAATAGCAAGGGGTGTGCTACAGAACTACATAAGGGGACCTAAGGGGTGCAACAAATGACATTTAATATTTTGGAGCAATTAGTATGGTGGACTCAGCAATAAATGATTTATAAACACATTATTTTTGTTAACTTTAAAAATATCTCTCTTCCTCTCTCTCTATTTCTCTCTTCCTCTCTCTCTCATTCTCTTCCTCTCTCACTCTCAAGCTCTTGCTCTCTCGCTCTCGCTCTTGCTCTCTGTGTGTGCATATTGAGAGACAAGATCTTGCTACTTCGTTCAGGCTGGCTTTGAACTCTGTGTGTTGTCCAGGCTGGCCTGGAACTCAGGTCGATCCACTTGCTTCAGCCTCCTGAATGATGGTATTACAGGCATGTGAGACCATGCCCAAATCTTTTCCATTTTTTAACACTTAGACATACACAGTTATTGAATGTTAGTTTTTTTCCAATAAAGCTGTTTTTCTTTTGTAATCCTACAACTTATGTCTAGGCTCTGCAATGTCTCTGGAGACTTAAGACTACTCATGGGAAGAACCCAGAGCTTCCACCTAGTGCAAATGTGATAGGAACTTCTATTCCTTTCACATTACCAGTGGTTGCAGGACAGGTTGATGGAGGAACCCCTATTTCAAGTTTCCTTCATAGGAAATAATGTTCCCATTACAAAAAGAATACCAAGAGCACCGTGGACTCTTTTCCGTGTGACACAGTCCCAGATATGGTCCCCACAGGTAAGTGTTCCCGTAGCAACAGGACAGGAGGTCAGGAAACCAGGTTGGGCTTAACTGGCACAGCCTTGACATCTCAGAGAGCTAAGTCTCTTGCAAATGCTTCCCGGTGTCACAAGCCAGCCCAGGTCCCCCAAGCTATCCGTTGACCCTGAGACCTGCGCAGACCTCGCCTCCCAGTTCAGCAGCTCAGTAGCCGCCTCCTCTTGTCGGGAAGTTTCTTCCACCTCAGGAGTTCTAGTAGCTGGAAGTCTTAGGTCCAGTCTTCCTTCTGAGATTCCCCGTACTTTCTATCAGCTTTGAGGTCACACTTTACATGGACGGTGGTCCAGGTTCTCCTCCAATGGAGCCCAGCGCTGAGAAGACTGAGCTATCCAAAGCCAGATTATTTGCTTAACTGCTACCCAGCCGGTACCAACCGCTGCCCTGCCACCAGCCACGCCTCAAGTAGACCTTCCCAGCCCCATCCACTCACTCTGCTCCACTTAAAAAATATTATTTACACATGAGATTGATTTATGTAAAAATTATTTAGGGGGGGAAATGAGAACAAAATTTTAGAGAAAAGATGGTATTAAACTGAAAGTAATATATTTCAAAAATAGTAGAAACATCTAAAATTGTTTTTCCTAATTCCAGAAATTTTTAGTGCATGAGAACAAAATGCCACTTTATTATTCTCATAATGATCTAAGGAAAAGTTTATTATTATGAAGGATTTGGGAATAATTTATGTCCCTAATGAAATCATTCAGCCTTTTAAATAACATACAATAGAAAAATTTAAAAATCTGAGCAGTTCGTAATAGAATGACTGAATGTTCTCTTTTCCTTTAAATTGAGAAATGGCATATGTGAAGTATGTATTAGTTCTACCTGAAAATTCTAGAAATAAGATTATACCCTATTAAATTAAAACTTCATTTCAACAATTTTCATTGATTACCTGTTTATTGTCAGATACTGCAAGTCGAGGACAGAACCACTACCATCAGAGGTTAACAGAATAAAATAACTATGGAAAGTAAAAGAAAAACGTAGTATTTCTATAAGACCATTCATGTTTACGTGTTGACCACCAGACTCATTAAGCCCCTATTGTTTCAGGTAAACACTGTATTAAAAACAATGCAGTGTAAGTAGATTGGGGTTTCATTCCCCCAAAATAAGTGCACATTGTACATCATAACACTCAATAGCATATTACCTTGCACTTGTATACTCTCTTCTTTCCTCTCTCTCTCTCTCTCTCTCTCTCCCTCCCTCCCTCCCTTCCCCTTAAGGTTTCAATCCAGGATCCTCACACTGAGTTATATCACTATCCCATTTTGTATTTTTTTTTTTTTTTTTACTTTGTGTCAAGGATCTCACCAAGTCTGCTACACTGGGTTCAAACTGGTGACCCTTCTGCCTCAGCCTCCAAGATTATTGGGATCACAGGTGTGTGCCACCATGCAGACTTTAAATCTCCATGTCAACTGTGTGGCTGATGCTCAATTTGCAGCTAAAACAAAAAGTAATAAAAATAAACAAAAAGCCGGGCGTGGTAGCACACGCCTGTAATCCCAGCACTCGGGAGGCTGAGGCAGGAGGATCGGTGCGAGTTCGAGACCAGCCTGGGCTACCAAAGTGAGCTCAAGGTCAGCCTGAACTGCACAGTGAGACTCTGTCTCAAAAAAGACAAAAAATAAATAAATAAATAAACAAAAAATTCTTGAAAATAGACATTACTATGACCCTTATTTTGCACACGAAAAATTGAGCCCTGAGGACAAGGAGCTATAAGTAAAGGACTTAACTTCATTTCTTGAGAAAATCTAAGTTCTTTGCACTGCGCTGTGCACTGAGGGGTAGGGGTGAGGCTATCCCGTAGGAGTCCTAGCTCTAACTTCAGGGGCAGTCACCGCAGAAAATCATGAAAGACTAAAAGGCTAGAACTCATTTATTCAGAAACATTTATTGAGCATCAACATTACACAAGCATCTGATGATCTGTCATCCTAAATAAAGACAAAATGAAGATATACAGGTCACAGTCACCATCCTTAGAAAGAGCACAACTGACTCAAGGCACAGGCAGCAGCATCAAAGTGTTGTCTGTGAAGCTGGATCATCAAAGTTGAAATCCTAGGTCTTTCATCACTCTGTGCTTCAGCTGCCTAAGAACCCATCCAAAGACACTAAATCCTCTTCCTGAGAAAAGATTAGCATGTTTTCAGGTGTATGCAGGATGGCTGATTAATGTTAGGTGGAAGCTCGGCGCTGTTTGTTGTCTTTATTTAGAGATTAAATATGATGTGAGGAGATATGTCTGAGTTCCAATTTGACAAACTCAAGAGTGATAATTTTATATGTCATCTTTCTGAGTTTGCATGGAGTAACATGTAAGTTAGTAAAAGTTGAATAAGTAGATTATTCTGTATATTGTGGGTAGGCTTATTAAATCAGTAGAAGTCTGAATAGAACAAAATAAATCCATCTACCTTGGCTTATATCTAACTGTACCCCCTAAGCCTCATAGGAGAAGTTTTGGGGAGTGACGGTATCATGGGTGTGCAATACTGGAAGGTGGGTATGTGAAACTGGATTAGTCTAGTGATTGATTTAGCATCATTCTGAGTACAGCTGAGTGGATCTACTGAAGACAGAAGACTCATCCTGCATGTGAAGGGCGCTAATCAATAAGCTTGCAGCCTGGATGGAATTGAAAAGGAAAAGCAGAAGGCAGGCTACTGCTTCCCACCCACTGCTCATGGTATACCCCTCTGCCATACCCCTCTACCATGACTCCACATGTATCTCTTTCATGCCACCATGCTGTAGAGCCAGATGATGCTGGACTGAAATCTCCATAAACCATGAGCTAAAGTAAACCTTTCTTCATTTAACTTGTGAGTGTTGATTATTTTGTTCCAGCAACAAGAAATTAACCAAATCACCAACCTCCTGGAGAAAGAGAGAGCTTCAGAAGATTGCTCCCAGCCATCCTCTGCACCATCAGCATCTGTGTTACCATAATGCCAGGCCACACTGCAGATGTTAGACATACCAGCTCTACAACTGCATGACCCAGTCTCTCATATTCATTATCTTTTTACATACATGGTACCCATGGAAAGCACTTAAGTTTCTGAACAGATAAGTGACACAATGTGCTTTACAAAGATCATTCTAACCCCTCTGAGGAAGGCAACAATTGAGAGAAATAGACCAAGTGAAGGGCTGTCTGGGTTCTCATGAGGAAACACACTGGTAGTTTTTCTTAGAAGGTTAAATGCTGAGGTGGTGGGTAAGTGGTTGAGTTTGGGACACTATATTTTAAAGATATTCCTGAATTGATTATCATCATTGAAGAAAGCAGCTGTGACAGAGTGGGGTAAAAGCAATAATTATGAAATACGTAAGGTCATATAGACCTATTGGGGAGAGGAACTTCTCTAAATCACACTAAATAGGGCCAGCAAGATAGCTCAGTGGTCTAAAGCACCTGCTTAGGCAAGTTTAGGCAACCACAGGGACTGTGGTTCAATCCCCAGCACCACATGTTGTGTCAGCCTCACCTTCAGGGCAGGCTGAGCCAGCCATAACATAAATAAATAAAATTAAAAAAAAATAACTCACGCCAAATATTAATTTACAAAACAAGTCTTAATTCAAAAAACTGAAATCACATGCTGTATCTATTATAATCACAATGGAATTAAACAAGAATTCAACAACAAAAAAATTTTCAGTAAAACCACTAGAGACTTTCAAGTGAAAAGTGGAACACTGAGGAGGTGAGAGCAGAAATTTTTAAATTTCTCAAGCCAAGGAAAACTGGTAATATAGCACACAGAACTTGTAGGAAGCATTGGAGAACTAAGAAAGTTTATAACAGTGAGTACCTATGCAAAGAAAAAAAAGATTTCAAATGAGCAACTAATGATGCATTCAAGGACTTAGAAAAGCAAGTAACAAAAGCAAAACAAAACAAATACCAACCCAAACTTAGTGGAAGGAAATCAACAACAAAGATCAGAATAGAAAAAGAGAACAAAAAGCTCAAAAAAATGATGGAACATTAGTTGGTTTTTGAAATAATAAAGCTGACAAACTTTTAACTAGATTAACCAGGGAAGAGAGAAGATTCAAACTAGTAAGATTAGAGCTATAAAAGAAGACATTACAACCAGGACCACAGAGTTGCAAAAGATAATTAAGGATTATCATGACAAATTTGCTAAGAAACTGGAAAACCAAGAAAAATGGACACATTTCTATACACATTTCTATACACATTCTATACACATTTCTGCCAAAATTTAACCAAAAATACATTAAGATAAAACAAGAGGAAGACCAATAACAACTCATGAGATTGCATCAGTAATAAAAGCCTCACCATCACGGCAATATCAAAAGCCTAAGACCAATGCTTTTACTCTTTAATTTTACTGAACACTTGAAAACACCAACCCTTCTCAAACTATTCCAAAAACCAAAAGAGGGAGCACCCTCCCTTAACTCATTGTGTGAGACCAGCATCACTCCTATCAAAATCTGAGAAGGAAACAACGTAAGTATAGGCCAATATCCCTGATGAATAAATCAGTAAGATATCCCAAACAAAATTCTAACAAACCCAATTCAACAGTACATCAAAAAGACCATTCACCAAGATAAAGTGGGTTTTTATCCCAGGGGTACCAGGATGGTTCAGTACATGTAAATCAAAAAGTATAATAATCATGTTAACAGAACAAAGATAAAAATCATATGATCTTCCCAATATACATGAAATAAGTATTTGATAAACTTCAATAGCCTTTCATGATAAAAGTCCTAAGCAAATTAGATACAGAAGAATTATATCTTGATATAATGAAGGCTATACACATATAACAAACCTATAGCCAATAACATGCTAAAAAGGGAAAAGCTTAACGCATTTCCTCCAAGATTGGGAACAAGATAAGAATGTCCACTGCTTTATTCAGTATAGTACTAGAAGTTTTAGACAGAGCAATTACTCAAAAGGTAGAAAAAGTACATATAACAATAGAAAGAGAGGAAGTAAGGCATTAATCTATACATAGAACAATTTAAGATACTACTAAAAGGTTATTACAACTGATAAATTCAGTAAAGTAGCAGGATACAAAATCAATATACAAAATCTAATCTCTTTTCTATTCAGTAATAATGAACTTGCTGACAGAGAAATCATGAAAGTAGCACCATTCACAATAGCTACAAAACAAACTAAATGCTTAGGAATAAACAACAAAGGAAGCAAAATTCCCTCACCATGAAAATTACAAACTAATGATGAAAAATTGAAGAAAATAGAATAAGCTAAAAGGACCCCTTGTGTTCATGGATTTGAAGAATTAATATTGTTAAGATGCCTGTGTTGCCCACAAATATCTACAAAGTCAATGAAATCTCCATTAAAATACCACTGACGTTCTCCACAGAACTGGAGAAAACAATTGTAAAATTCATTCAAAAGCACAAAAGGCTACAATAGCCAAAGAAATCTTAAGCAAAAAGATCAAAGCTATACACATCACACTACTCAATTTCAAAACGTATATGTCTTAGGGGTATGGTACCCAAAACAACAAGGTATTGACATTAAAGCAGAAACAAGTATCAGTGAAACAGAGTGATACCTATGAAATAAGCCCCATATATCTGATTCTTGACAAAGTTGCCAAAACATGCATTAAAGAAAGACTTCAACAAATGGTGCTACGAAAACTAGGTACTCATATGCATAAGACTGAAACTTGACTCTTACCTCTCACTGTACACAAAAATCAATTTAAAATAGATTATAGATCTAAATGTAAGACTTGCAACACTGAACTATGCCAAGACAGCAAACAGGGTAAACACTTCAAGACAGTACCGGCAATGATTTTTGAGCACAGAAAACAAAAGTAAAATTTAATAAATGGGATGGTAATCAAACTGAGAATTTCTGCCCAGCAAAAAAAAAAAAAAAAAAATAGTCAACAATATTGAGTCAATCTATTGAGTGAGATAAAGTATTTGCCAAGTATTTGCTCATCTGAGAGGGTTCATATCCAAATACAGCATCAAAAAGTCAAAACAGGCCAGCAAGATAGCTCAGTGGACTAAAGCACCTGCTTGGGCAAGCGCAGGGCCCTGGATTCCATCCCTGGCACCACATGCTGTGCCAGCCCCACCCCCAGGGCAGGTTGAGCCCATCACAGAGTCCCAGTGCTGTGGCAAATGCCTGGAATTCCAGCACTGTGCAGGCTGAAAACAGGAGTCTCCCTGTGAGTCTGAGCTGCCTAGTCTGACCCTGTAACAACCAAACACATTTTTTTTTAAGTCAAAACACCTGACAAGGAGAAAAACAAGTAGTCTAACTTAAGAATGGGCAAATGACCTGGATAAGCACCTCCCAAAAGCAGAAATGCAAAAAGCCAAAGATACGTGCAAAAATACTCAATGTTATGAACAACCAAGGAAATGAAAACCAAAACTACATAAGAAACGACTTTGCCCCAGCTAGAATGACTGTAATGAAAACCAAAACCAAACAAAGCAAAAGAAATGCTGGCAATGATGTGGAGAAAAAAAGAACTCATATATTTTTAGCAAGAGTATAACTCAGTGCACCATTATGGTGAATATTTTAAAGTTTCCTTAAAAAACTAAAATTAAAAATTGCTATGTGACCCAGTTATCCTGAGCATGTATCTACAGTAAATGAAATCAGAATACAAAATGATACCTGTATTCCCATGTTTATTGCAGCATTATTCACAGTAGCAATATGGAATCAGCCTAGATACCAAACAACAGACAAATTGATAAAGAAAATGTGCTTACAGAGCCAAAACAGAGTATTAGTCCACCATAAAAAAAAGGAAATCCTATTACTTGCAGCACAATGGATAAAAGTGGAGAACATTATGTTAGGTAAAGTATGCCAGAAACAAAGACAACTAGTGTATGTTCTCTCTTGTACATAAAAACTAAAACAAAGAAAAGAAATAGCAATTGCTTGAGCCTGGCAAGGGGTAAGGAGTAAAAGAGTGATTTTATATTATTATAGCACACAATGTACATGTATGAAAATATAGTGCTGAACTATATTAAAATGTACAATTAGTATATGTTAATTAAAAATGTGAATCTAGGGGAGAAAAGATTAAAGATAAATCGGGTCCTGCAGAAATGCGAGGTTTCAAGTGACTTCTGGTTTTTCCTTTTTTTTTTTTTTTTTTTTTTTTTTTTTTTTTTTTTTTTTTTTTTTTTTTGCATTTTTTTGTAGAGTGTTGTTTGAGGCTGACCTTAAACTTACTAAGTTGACCAGGCTGGCCTCAAACTCATAATGATGCACCATCTCAGCATCTAGGATGCTAGAACGGTAGGCTTGGAGCACCATTACCAGCTCAAGTGATTTTTGAGTTGGGTCTTAAAGAACAAATAATGTATCCAAAGCAGAGGAGAGGAAACTTCCAGGCTAACAGAGAGACATCATAGAGGAACATAGTCAGGAACACACATCATAAACAGAAGACCTGAGAGAAAAATGGCTAGAAAAGGGTATTAGAAGGAGTGTGGATACATGTGAACTGATTCACTGCAGGGGCCAAGGTGAGAGCCCAAAAGCGATCTTCAATCCCAACTGCAGGTGGCCAGTGACCCTAAGCAGCCCATGCTCTCTAAACTCAAGAAACTAAACGAGTATTTTCCAAGTGGAATTGCATGGATGTGCACTTATACTCTACATCTAATCCACAGAAAAGTTATTGAACTCTAGATCAGGAAAGCCATTAGACTGTTCACCCCCACAGCTTAAATTTGCCCTCACGGCCTAACACACTTTTCTGTAGTCTAGTGGTTATCTATGCCTATTAAGCATGTCCAGCCACTGAGAAGTGATATTGATCTGTTTCACATTTACCATTGGATGTGTACGTTCCTATTTGCGCCCTTGCTTCTTTGCCCTGGTTTTTTTTTTTTTTTTTTTTTTTTTAGATATAGTGGCAGTGGTAGGTCCTGGAGCTGATGACTTGTGATTTAGGGACATTTGGAGGGAGAAGGGCTATGAAGATGTATCACCAGTATTCGTTGTGATTTCTTGGAAATGGACTAAGCATGCAATCTTTCCTGGTTTGGCTAGACAAGGATAAAAAGGTTCCAAAGTCAGCACATAAAAAATGACCCATTACATTACAAATAATTTAATGTTTTCTCTTCCTCTGAAAATACCTGAGTATGGATGCCAAAAATCATCATTCATAAGTCATTTTTAAACCAAGACTAGAAAATAATTTCAGAGTTTAGACCAAATAAATATATAAAGTAGAAACATAAATTTCCTTGGGAATATGGAGACATTTTATAGTATATAATACGCTTAGTATGTTTGATAGCATCTGGGAAAAGACCTCAAAGGTAAGAGAGCTTGAGCCTACAAAATTCTTAGAAGATCCCTGGCTTTCTTCCAGAATCTGTCTTGATCATTTTCTGAAGTTCTTGACCACCATCTTTTATCAAGACAACAAAATTTATCTTCAATTCTTCTTGAAAGATTCAAAATATTTCCTGGTAATAAATAGTTCTCACTTGGAACTGGGTTTAGCACCCCTGGCAGACTTCTGAAACGTCTTGGGGTTCCAAATAAATACAAAACATCCTTCCATAATGTCATTTTTCTTCAGGATGGAATTTACTTAATAAGTAATTAATTTAATCATATCTATTATAGAACTCAACATATAGTTAAGGCTTTATTAATATTTGTTTAATAAACCAAAGTTCCTTCTAGGACGCTCCAATAATTTAGAGATGCCCCCCTCTGAAGCAGCATATGTCACATTTACTTTGACATTGCACTGTTCTTCTTCCTCTTTTCTGTGTAATTCTCTCTTCCATTTAATTGTAAACTTCAGGAGAACATAACCATATTTCACTCGTGGTTGTATATCTTGAGTATAATGAAGTGTATATTACACGTTCACAGGGTATTGGTTGAGTGTGTGAAAGAACAGAAGAAAGAAAGAAAGAAAGAAAGAAAGAAAGAAAGAAGGAAGGAAGGAAGGAAGGAAGGAAGGAAGGAAGGAAGGAAGGAAGGAAGGAAGGAAGGAAGGAAGGAAAGCAGACAGACAGACAGACAGACAGACAGACAGACAGACAGAAATCTAAAAGACCAAAAAGAGGTTTTCCTGTATAGGTCAGCTCATGCTAATTCCACTTCCAAAACTAATTTTAGTTTCCAGTTGTTAATGAATACTGTGTATAACTGAATACTAGAGATTTTTTCACTATTTTCAAGTAACCTTTATGTGTCTCTAAGGAACACTTACTAAGAAAATGACACTGACATTCAGAAAGATTGATCCAGGTGCTCAAAGTCATACTCATAAGAAATACTAAAGATGACATCTGAACCCAGTAATATCGACTTCCTACCCCAGAAAGGATTCTCCTCCTCTGCCCTGTTTCTCTGCTCCGTACGATTGCTTTGCTCTTACAGTGCTAGACATGAGACCACACTGAAACGAATCAGGTCCGAGCTCCTGCCCAGCACCAGGACACACAGAGCAGCATGCCTGACCGCACTTCCCAGGCCTGAATCACCTCCACTGCTTTCAGTACAGGGCAACTGCCCGTGAATTGTGCCATGAAACCAGAAAGGCATGCAAACTAAGGTAGAAACAAGATTCACTGCCCGTGTTAATCTTCTGAAGCCTTCCTGGGAGCAAAATGTTGTAGTAGAGAGAACCCTGGCTAAGGCGCCAGGGATCTGAGATTCTAAGCTATGGGGCTGTGCTACTTTGGTCATCTCCAAAGTTTCCTGGATCATTCCCAAAGACTCTTGCAGCATCTGAATGCCCAATCTCATTTCCACTTTTGTGCGTGTGTGTGTGTGTGTGTGTGTGTGTGTGTGCGCACCCCAGAGATGTTGCCATTTTACTAGCTAGTGATCATTTCCTGTCTTGCAGCTGAGGATGGATTACCTGGAGAATTGCAGTATTAACCAGGGTGACTGCAGGCTGCGCTGTTATTCTTCCCACCTTCAGAGAGCCTAGCTAACCAGGGGCCTCAGTTAATAGCAACCAGGTTAGGTTCCCTCTTAGGTTAATTGTACATTGTGTAGAAAGCATTTCTTTTCATCAGCGCTAAATTTGTTCCCTTTTAATTCTGTCAAGTGTTGCCTCTTCTCTGATCAGGGGAAAGGGCAAGAGGGAGCCTGCAATTGGCTCGCAGCTCCCCATTGATTACCCTCGCCACCTCAGAGCACACTCATCCTTTCCCTTGATCCCTTCAGAACTAAACATCTCATCTCTCTTGATGAAGACGTCACCCCTTCCCTGATACCCGTCCGCTTTGCCCTCCCAGGCACCTTTCCTATTTCTGCTGTGTCCTAGCTGAGATTAGGTGAGCTGAGGAGTGAATGTAGTAGTCAAGGTGAAGAGAGAGCACAGATTTACCAGAAGGAATTACTGCACTTTGCGTTCACACCCCAGCTCTTTCTCAGTGCAAATTCCTGTCTTGTTCATCTTTTAAAACACCCCTGCATGGTAGAAGGAAAGTCCAGTACTACACGGAAGAGAACAAAAGGATTCCTCTTATTCAGAAAGATGCTGGCAATTAAAGAGTCAAACACAGAAGTTGAAGATTTCCCCGTGAGTGATTCCAGGATCTTAGTTGCTTCTTCTTTGCTGGTCTATGGCCTCATCATCTCAGAGGAAGAGGGAAGTTTCTTGTTCCAGATGAATTAGTAGCACAGGTGCTCTGTGGGCCTGTTACTTGTCCCTGTGTTTTGAGGGGAAGTGGTATCCACACCACAGTAGAATGCTCTCAGTCAGGGATACCACACCCAACAATTCCAGTGGATTAGATGAAGCCTCATATTCTCCAGTTGATCATTTCACAAATATTTCTCGAGCCTTCACTATAAGGAAACAGAGTATTAGGCACTGAAAAGACAAAGACAAATGGCACAGATATAGTCACAAGAGCTATCTGCCCTGAGCTATCGCCAGCCATTCTACTAACCACTTCCTATGTTAACTCATGCCAATCTCTCCTAGGCTCTCAGAAGAACTCTGTTAGCCTCATCCACATTGCTTGTGTCAGGAAACTGAGGTTCAAAAAGGCTTTGAGATTTTTGTCCTGGGTCCCACCCATAGTTCAATAAATTGTGGAGTTGGGAAGAAAAAAAAAAAAAAAAAACCAGACATGCCAAGCTCAGAGAGAAGCTCCAATCACTCCCATCCTGGTGCTGCCTCCCTGGGACTCAGCTAATCTTCTGAAGCCCACTAAAGCCTCCATGAGTACTGAACAATGAGAGGAAAGAGAGGCTTTCTTCCTGCTGAGAGACAGACATTTCTTCCTGCCATTCCTATCCTTCTACCACATTTCAGCCCCTCCGTGGCTTTTTGGCTGTGCCTAAAGCCCACATTAATATCAGAATCCTAAGTTGCAATCACAAAGGTGCTTTCAAATTTCATAAGTAAAATTCTAACATATTTGACATTCAAGGCTATGGATTCATGAATCCTGGTCCACAGATCAGGCGCTAGAACCTCACCCAAGTAAGGACCTGGAAGTTGTCTGAAAGAGGGAGTTCACCAGTCTGTTCTCAGGCAGGAGCCTCCTGTGGGCCAGCCAAAGCAGCAGAGGTGGCAGTCGGGGTGAGATGTGCACATCTGGGCCCCTGGGAATGCTAAGGACAGTTCACACCCAGTAGGTGCTCCCTGCACAGCAGGTTCTACAGGATGCCAGGCGCTTTGCACGCATTATTTCATGGAGCCCCTGAGCTACTGCCTGAAGTAGATACCAATGCCTTTTTCATTAAAGGAGCCTGAGACACAGAAATATTAATTAACTTGCCCGAGGTTTCACATCCACATAGGATTCAAACCTGGGCTGCCTGGTCCTGGCAAAGGGAACATCTCAAAGACATCTAAAGAAAAGAAACTCACAGCCCCAGGGGAAGTCCGGAGTCTACCCACAGGGTGCCCCAGCTCTCTTACACAAATCCAACACACAGCTTTTCTCTTCCTATGCCTGGCCATGTGACTAGAATCCAGAAAGAGGAGAGGAACCCCTGCCCTTCCCCAGTGGCACTGCCTGCCTAATGCTTTGCCTGTTTATTACCAACTCCTCCTGATCTAATGGGAGTTGAAATTTCCATTAATTAACAATATAAATAAATAAATGGGTAGGAAAGAAAGCGAGATGGTGGCGTGGTGCCCAGAAGGCTCTGCTAAAAGCAGCCAGTTCACGCTTCATTAGCATCTCTGCTCCCTCTCCAAACCTGCCAGCCCAGCCTTTCTCTCAGACTGAGGCACTCCAGGAAGCTCCAGTTCAGGAGATGCTTTGATTTAACCTCGGCGTTTCTGGGCATTTCTGATTGGCCTATCCCCATCTCTAGCGGGCCAAATTGCCCCAGACTCAAGGTACCTCTTCAGCCCACTAGGCCTATTTCCCACAGTGCCTTCCAGAAAGAACAACTAATTTTGCAGATCGGTACCCTCCCCACGACAGAAGCGCTCCCACCCTCACACTGTTGAGAGACAGTGACGTGGCCAGTTGGTAACATGTTCTTGGTCAGTTTCTCCTCAGCTCTATCTTCACGTCCCTCAGGCCCGAGTCCTCCTCTTTCACTTGAGTTGAAATAGCATTGCCAGAAGTGAGTGTTTTATTAGCAAACTGAGCAAGTGAAGGAAGGGAAAATGAAGGAGGCAGAGCAGGGGGGAGTCCATTTCACCAGCGAGTACACGCAGCTGCCTATCCCCCTGGAAGCCTGGCTGGAAACAACGGTGCTGAGGACATGGCCTCTGCTCTGGATGCGCACAAGACACTGCGACAGCGGGCTGCACTTAACACAACCACACCGCACGCCATGGGCTCTGGGCATGAAAAAGGGAGAAAGCCCAAACGTCTACTCGGCAGGGGTGGGAGTCAGGATGGATGACTTGTTCATCTTGGTCAATGAGGCTGAAGGACTCGATCTACAGGTGTACTGGCCAAGCAAGCACGCCCCGCATGTTGCCACATCTTTGATGGTCGAGACAGTGCTACAGACACCCCTGCAAGCCGGCCCTCGGGGCGGCTACTCCAGTGGAGAGTAATGCAAACCTAGAAGGGCAGAACCGTGCTGGCCCAGGAGAGAATGGTAGGCAGTCCTGTCTGCTCCTCCAGAAAGAAATAGCATTAGCAGCTGCAGTGGGTGAGTAGGGCTGTGCTCAGTACTTCAGAAGAAAGAGCAGAGACTTGCTGCTAAAGGCTTGCTTGTGGTCTGCTTCCTGATTTCTGTTCCTGTGGGAGAAGGCATTTACAGCAATTACCAATGCTGTGTCAAAAACAGATGGTTTGACACCAGGGTAGAATTTGAATAGTCTTTCTCAACATAGATAATGTGCATTTCTGAGGGGCATCCTTAAGCTCTGGAGCACTCCTTCATTTACAGAAAGATGAGTTTCCAGGGGAAAGTCTAAGAGCACAACCTCTGGCTAGGACAAGTTCTTTAAAAGAAGGCCAGGAAAGTAGCAGGGAGGGGAGGAAGGATGGAAGGGAAGATGGGAGGGATGGAGAGAGGGACAGGAGGAGGGAGGGAAGGAGGGAGCGAGGGAGGGAGGGCAGGAGGGAGGAAGGATGGAAGGAAAGAAGGAAAGACCTAAATGTGTGAGCCTTTTGCCAGAAGCGCATTTATCCATCTTGCACAAGAAAATAGTACATTTTAAGTAATCATAGCTGTTTATCATTATAAGATGATTGCAATATGAGAGCAACAAAAATTTTGACATTATTGGGATCTTCCTGTTTTAAAAATTTGGGTTCCCTGATGCAAGACAGAATGACTGCGTAGTTTTGAGGCTCAGGTAACAGCACAGGGAGCCCAGCCCTGTTCTCAGCCTGCCTCCCACACTTTAACGTTCCTGTTTCTCTCCTGAAAGGTAAGACGACTACGATGCCTGGAGTCTGATGGCCTCACTCCACAGGGTTGTTACAAATATTGTTGTCTTACCTTGGACTCTTCGAGGTTAGTGTCAAACATAAAGACACGGATGTAGCAGTCTGGGAGAGTGAGGATAGCGCGAGGATGTGTGCATGTACCTCGGGGACACTTGAAAGAGCTCACGCGGCATTTCCAGCTTCCTTCCAAGTTAAACTTAAAATCATATGCTCTTCCACCCCTCTTGCTCTCAGTCCCTGCCCAGGCTCCTCAAAGGTGCCAGAGAACAAGCCACCTGCTTGATTGTTTAAATGAGAAAGGAGCTGCTATTCTTAGCCAGGGACATCTACTTGTGCGGCTCACACCACTGCCTCTCTGTCTTGTCCCCAGAGAGCAAGTCCTTCTCTAAGGCATGATTCTCAGCCCAGTTACATATTAGAATCAAGTAAGGTGCTCTTTTTAAAACTCCCAGTGCTTGAATCCTACCGCTAGAGACTCTGACCTAATTGCTCCAGAGCACGATTCAATATTCAGTGATGTTGGGGAAAACTACTTTAACATATAAAAAAAAAAAAATTTTGGTCATCTATTCCTCTACTCTTAACATATAAATCTATTCTCGATTTTGGCCAGGGGAGAGACCAGTCACATAATCATGATCTACTTCTCTTTGGTTGTCTTTATTTGGTTTGGGAACAATTGTGTTTGTTTGTTTGTTTGTTCATTTGTTTTAGTGGCTGGCTCAGCCCATCCTGGGGGAAGGCTTGGCACAGCAATGTCGGGCTGGGGATCAAAATTCAGTCCCTGCACCCTTGCCTAAGCTTGCCTAAACAGGCATTTTGGACCACTGAGCTATCTCACTGGCCCTGGGAACAGTTTTTAATTAAGAACTTTGTCTTTCAGTGAGACATTAAAATATTATAACACCCAACTCATCCCTCCTTCAACAAAACTGAAAAAGGAGAAAAACTGTTTGGTTCTAAATATTAAATGAAATATAAGAACCTGTGAGAAGCTTGACTCAGTGTCACACTAGGACAGATGCTGAGAACGTTCAGTCCAGTGTGTCCCAACTGCAGGCTGCATCAGAGCCCCTTGGGCCCTGCCAGGGCTCCACACTATACATCTAGATTACTAGGTTCTAGATATTCTAGTTTAAGTCTAGAGCAGAAAGCAACAATGCAAAGCTATAGCAACATTGCCCAGGATATTTTGATGCATCACCAATTTGGGAAACCACTTATTTAGGTAATTTCTCTCCTTAGCAAAGAGACAGAATGTCTCAGTCTACAACAGTGGACTTTGACCATTTTCTTTTAAGAAATATTCAAAGTTTAAGCTGTTGATATTGTACAACATCCTTCCCTAACATCTCTCCTAATAGTGCGCATAACCCCCCTTTTTTCTAATTAGAATTTATGTTGCAAATTCTGAGATTAGAGCTAGGTTAAACTCGAGTTAGGACCACAAAATTCTCATTGGGAGCAACTGATTTTCAAATGCTAGACTGGTATTCACAGTGGGTACCCATCTGAGGCACTAATAAGGCAAAGAGATATAAAATATTTGAATATAGACTTTGCAGTCTCACATGGAATTGTCATGAAAGTATCTTACCAGGTACTTAAGGAAAATGACCCAGTTTATTCCTTCTCTCTACTCTGTGCTAGCTTTTTCATGGACAGCCAATAAAAACAAGCTGGAAAGAGAGAAATGGAGGAAGGCCAGAACAGAAGAGAGGATGGGAAGGGATAGAAAAGGTGCCAGGAAAGAACAGAATTGAACATTCCTCCAGGTGAGTTTGACTTTAGGAAATGAAAGAATCGCAAAAGAGGAGCCACCTGCTCTCAAGCACTCAGACTCCAAATCTTACGTGGAGGAAGCATCCGCCTCTAGAAACAGAACAGGCCAGGTAGATCATCAATGCACTTTTCCTCCAAAGAGTATCCACCATACATGTATGAAATGGAGCTCTACCATTTTTGCCACATAATTTCTTTGCCAATTCACTGCCTCCTCCTTCTTCTGCTTCCTGTCCATTGACTGCAGACATCTTGAAGGTGAAAAGGAAGTGAGCCAGCTCACCAGGGAGAGCAACCCAGCTATGGATTAGTGTAGGCTCCAAGGAGACCTGTAACACACACGTTATATCCCATGTGCTGACATAGATGTTGTTTCATTTAATCCTGAACACATCCCCAAGAAGTAAGGTTATCATTTTTTATAGTTTATAAATGATATAATCAATGTTTAAAGAAGCAGTGTAAATACTCCAGTGAGATGGGACAATGCTCAAACCCAGATCTCCCTTTATCAAGAACCATGCCCTGCTACGCTCCTGCTGCCTTTGAATTTAAGCTTTGCGTTTTGGTCCAGTAAAACTAGAATGTCATCTTCTTGCTATTAACTTTGAGAACATGAAACAGTCATTGACTTTAGGGGAGTTATTGAAAACCATAACAGATTTAGGAGACAAATGCTTCAGAGAACGTTCTTTATAGCTTCCTGGTCCTTTCCCAAACATTCCTCGCTCTTTTGACACACTCACAATGGCCCACAACTAGCCTTGTATTCAAAATAATTTCTTAGCAACCTTCCCATTACAATGGGTTAAGTTTAGGGCTCCCTGAAAATGTAAAAGTAATTCTTATGTCTTCATTTTTGTATTTTTATCATGTTAAGAAATAACTTAACATCACATAGTCATTATCTTGTCTAATCCTTATAGTGAACTTTTTGGGTCATTTCTGTTACTATCCCTATTTAATATAGGATGAAGCTGAGGGTCTACAGTTCATGTGGCTTACCCAAGGTCTCACGGCCAGTTAATGAGCATTCTGGAGATTCAGACATAGGTTGAACTCAGGCCAGACCTTTGAGAAATGGTATACAGTGCCACAGCAGAGCTACATGGAAGGAAGGAAGGAAGGA
This sequence comes from Myocastor coypus, assembly GCA_004027025.1. Classification (NCBI taxonomy): domain Eukaryota; kingdom Metazoa; phylum Chordata; class Mammalia; order Rodentia; family Myocastoridae; genus Myocastor; species Myocastor coypus. Next base: position 38,966 of record PVJA010005328.1, on the reverse strand, counting down.
AGGAAGATGGAAGGAAGGAAGGAAGATAGGAAGGAAGGAAGGGAGGGAAGGAGGGAGGGAGGAAGGAAAGAAGGAAGGAAGGAGATTAAAGCATTAAGATCTAACTTGAGAACAGAACCAGTTCTTATATTTCATAAGAGAAAAAAGGTATTAGAACCTCTTCTAAAAATTGACTTGGAAGAAAGGAGACAGAGACCATTAAAAGGACCAGTCATCCAGAGAAAAGAGTGTACAGAGATTTATACTTTGTAGCACTTTCTGCTCCAAGAATCTAACAATAAGAGGTAAAATAATGAAGTGCAGAGCAAAGAAAAAAAAAAAAAGGAGGGGGGCTTGATATCAAGATAAACCACTAGATGGACCAGAAACACAACATAAATCTGAAGGAATACGTGGAGCTAAAGAGCACCCAATGGGATTCTGGGTTGGGAAACTCCACCAAATATTCTAGCTAAGTATTTCGCCTCCTAGCTAGAGAAATATGACATGTAATTTAACAATATAGTATGTATATAAATAAAAATTATCAAATTAAAAGAACATTACCATTAATCTCCCTCAGAATATTCCATCTTACTTCAAATACATTTACCCTAGCATTCTTGCCACATTTTAAAGCAATTCTGGAAGTTCTTTTTGTCAATACTTTTTTGTGTACATGTGGTGTGGAATTTTCCATTTTTATTTTTATTCATGTATTTTTTTTTTTTGAGGCAGGGTCTCGCTATGTGGTTGAGGCTGGCCTTGAGCTCACTTTTGTAGCCCAGGCTGGTCTCGAACTCACACCAATCCTCCTGCCTCAGCCTCCCGAGTGCTAGGATTACAGGCGTGAGCCGCCACACCCGGCTATTCATGTATGTTAACCTGGGAAAAACAACAAAGCAGAAGACATCACATTCCTAGATTTCAGGTTATATTGCAAAGCTACAGTGATAAAAACAATATGGTACCAGAACAAAAGCAGACGAATAGATCGCTGGGACAGAATAGAGGCTACAGAAAGAGGCTCAGACATATGCAGCTATCTGATCTTTGACAAAAGGGGTAAAAAAGATGCTGGAGAAAAGATAGCCTCTTTAACAAATAGTAGTGGGAAAACTAGCTATAAACTTCCAGAAGACTGACACTAGGTCCATATCTCTCACTCTGTACTAGACTAAAATCAAAATAGATCAAAGATCTAAACATTAAAATAGAAAAACTTAACATGCTACTAGATAAAATAGACAAAACTCTGGAAGTCATGAATGTTTTTACTTGCATTGTCATGGTTCCCTTGATGCCTGAATCAATTTGAAATATGTACTTTTCATGTTCATTTTTATTTTGGAAAAGAGATAGAATTTGCATTGTGCCATATTCAGGGAACACGGTGGATGGGGACACGCCGTGATGTTTTCAGGAGCCTTCCTTCCCATTGGATGACACTCAACTGCGGCATTAGCCGTATTTTTATTACAGCTTGTAAAGAAACTTCAAAGATTTCTAGAACTTCTTCAGAAAATAACAAGAATGATGAGATGGATGCATTAAATCAAGTGAAAGTGTTTTAGAGTAATTCATGGCAGATGTCTTTTATAGTAATATGTTTTAATTCTTTTTTTTAATTCACTGTAGGGTTAGGGATATGGTTTGCTGTCACAGCACCTGCCTGACAAGCACAAGGTCCTGAGTTCAATTCCTCATAGCAAAAATAATAATAAAGCTTAATTCACTGTAGCTTTTGATCACCACTTGCAGGTGAGTTTTTACAGCAGGAAACTGGCAAGGAGATAACTCTGTTCTATATCCTCCTCGTGTCCTTTAGCAGGCTATAGGTTAAGCAAAATCAAAACATATCTTCTCCGTCAGAAATTAAACTTAGCAGCTAACAATTTAGAAACTGGGTCAGTGTTATCGTCAATGTCCCTACAGAATAAAAGACATAATTACCTTTAATCTAGGGATCTAGGAATAAGATGGAGAAAACGATACAAACAAAAAAACTACTGGACATTAGATGTGTGAGTAAAAAGAGGAGGGGTCTTGCTAATAGTGAGCTGGCACACTAAAACTTCAAAACACACGAAGAAATCAAATGCTGAGAAAAAAATAATGAACAAAATCATCCACTAGAACACAAATGAATTTCAGACTCATTTTGTAAAAGTCTGACACAGTCTTTTAAAAAGTTACGTTTAGAAAACTCAGAGACTAATACATCCAAAACCTGCATTTAAAAACAACAAGAAGTTATAAAGCCAAATAATTGAATAGAAAGAAAACTTCCCAGTTTGTAGTGGTTGATACAATGTGTCAACTTGGCTGAATGACTCAGCAGCCTGGTTCCCTGTTGATGGGAGCCCCACTCTGGGGTACAATTGGTTCTTCCCTGGAGTATCACCCGGGCCTGCCTAGGATATGATTGGATTTCTCCCTAGAACGGGATCAAGGGCCCGTCCTGGGGTATGATTGGTTCCACCCTAGGG
>PVJA010005328.1:0-36398 GCA_004027025.1 Myocastor coypus | reverse complement strand
AAGGGCTGAAGGACGAGTCAACACTTCACTTCGTCGGAGAAGCTTCGGTCTTCGCATTCAGACTGGACTTCATCGTCTGGCTTGCAGCGCAGACTCTTTGGCCTCCAGCTTAGACTTCTCACCTTCCGCCGCAGACTCTTCAGCCTCCAACTACAGAAACTTCAGTCCTCCATTACGGACCCGTCAGCCGACAGAGACTTACACGGAGTGCTGCAGTGAGTCCAAGCCTCGGGATTGAATCCTTCAGTCTGGAGGGTGCAGACTCCCTGTGCGCGCTTCCTCATCTGACTCTGTGGCTATTGTAAGCCAATCTTACAATTTCTTATAGATTGTATATTTGGTGTTAATATCCATTCCTTATATTATATCTATTCTGTTCCTCTAGTAAAACCCTGACCGATACACAGTTAAAACCCTTATACATGAGAGAAATCCTTGAATTTATATCTCAAATACTGAAACAAAATCTAGAATTAACATTCAAAGAGATAATTTATATATTATAACTATATTGAGAAGTTCCCTCAGAATGTATCATAGAGAAAAATAAAGATGTAAATTAAAAAGCAGTTAAGTAACATAGAGACAGATTGTTAGTAGAATGAGATATGTTCCAGAAAAGAGAAGATATGAAAATTGAAACTTTTCACATTAAATAATGCAAGATATATCCAATTAAGCTGTTCCCCAAATACTGAACAGAAAAAGAGACCCACACCTGAACCTCCTCCTGAGTCTGGAGAATATCAGGAAGAAATGGGAGAGAGAAATTAAAAGCCATCAGAATGACAAGCCAAATTATCTCCAAGGCAAGCTTCTTAGAATGACAGCTGATTTATCACCACGTCATAGAGGACAGGAGACAATAGAATCATGACTTTAAAATGCTAGAGAGATACAAAGATCACCTTAGAATTATAAACCCAGCCTGAAATACTGTTCAAGAGCAGGGACTACACAGAAGTACCTTTCCATCATGAAAACTACATGTTGAGTACATCCTCATTGAAAGATACAAAAGGATGTACTTCAACCAGTAAAATGAATCCAGGGAAGTAAACATGGGATACAGGAAAGTAAACCAGGAAACCACTTAAATCAGTAAATTTCATTGAAATGGTTGATCACCAAAGTTCATGATATTTTTATGTGTCAGTGAATCTAAACTTTAGATAACAATAACAATAGGAGATTCTGTCCTCACTCCACTCCACTGAGTCTCTCCACAACGCCCCTCACCTCTGCTGTTCCTCAAAAGTACTCAGCTTGTTCCCACCTTCATCTTCAGTGATGATTATGCATTTGGCTCCTGTTCTCCACACTCCTCACTCCTGAATGCATGAAGGCTGTTGAGTCTACATTATATCCAGGAGTAGGATAAAACTACTTAACAACTTAATATTGTTCATAAATATTTAGATTAAGTGTGATTTCTTAAAGGGCTGAGGAAGCTGGTAGTAAAGAATAGTATGATAGTCCTTCTCTTCCAAATTAGTGTAGTAAATACAAGAAACTGATGGCGGAAATACAGAAAATTTGTCAGTCAATAGAAGACCAAAAAAAGAGAAAAAGATAAAAGTCAGAGAAGAAGGATGATAAAAACACAAAATTCTAAATATATTACTGCCTATATATAAATAAAATTTTCAATATAATGGAGAAGGTCATACTAGAGTATGTTTTAACTACAACTATTTTTGCTTAAAACAGACATATGTAAAGCAAAGCAACCAAAAGCTAAAAATGGAGAGAGAGTGAGAAGCTCAGGTAGGCAACTTATTAATCTCTAGTAAATTCCAAAATAACCAAGATTCTCACAGAAGAGTTTTATCAACTGTATGTTGGGACTCATTTTGGGACCATAAAGTCAATTTAGTGAACCACAACTAGATTTTTACATTGCAAATAGAATACAGAAAAGAAATAAACAGGGTTTGGGGATTTGGCTCAAAGGTAGAATGCTTGCTTAGCAAGCTGGAAGCCCTGGGTTTGGTCCTCAGCACCAAAAGCAAAAAATAAACCTCCCCTAAGAGGGACTAGGAGAAAAGAAATAAACAGAGTAGGACAGGGTAGAATAGAACAAAACAAAGCAGAATACCACAAATTCAATATCACAGTGTGTCAGAGTACTGTAGACTCAATGTCACAACATATAATTCTATATGGTCCATGCATATAGAATTATTTTTAATGAAATTTATTTATGGAACATGCATGTATGCAAAAGATACAGTGTAAAGTCCATTGCTCCATTTTTTAAGTAGAAGTAGACACAACAAAGATTAATTGCTGCAAATATAAATGAAAAAGGTTTAGGAACATTCACTATTTTTTTTTCTTGAGATAGTGTCTCCCTATCTAATACAATCTGGTCTTGAACTCACTATGTAACCCAAGCTGACCTCCAGCTCACAGCAGCCTTCTTACCTGAGCTTCTCAAGGGCTGTGCCACCATGCCTGGTGCTACAATATTCTTCGCAATCAGGAAAAAAGTAAAAATTTGTTTATCAATAGGATAGTAGAGAAATTAATTAGGGCAAATATGAATAATGAAATACTATACAAAAAGAAACAAAAGCTAGACCTATGTCTGTTAACATGGATAAATCTCCAAAACAAAAGGGATAAAAGCAAGATGTAGGAACAGGTAAGTGATAAGCTAAAGTGTCTATAAGTAGTCCCTCTCACTATTTTGCAGTTTTGACTTCCTGGATTCTCTGTTTCATGGCTTTCAAAAAATATTAATCTAAATTATTTATTGCATATTTTGCTCTATATGATGAGATTTTGTGGTACCACACAGTATACATATGTTGTTAAAATTACATACGTTGGGGCCAGTGAGATAGCTCAGCTGTCCAAAGTGCCTGCATAGGCAAGCTTAGGCAACCACAGGACCGTGGTTCAATCCCTGGCATCACATGCTATGCCAGCCCCACCCCCAGGGCAGGCTGAGTCAGCCAAAACATAAATAAATAAGTAAAGTTTAAAAAAAATTTTTTTTAATTATATAGGTTTACGAGTTTAGAAAATTTAAAAGAATACTAGAGTTGTTTTTTAAAGTATGGAAAACATTTATAAGAGCATGGGGTGGATTGGCAAAGCCTTAAAATATATATAAATACTAAAATAAATATAATGTCACTACTTTGCTGATTTTCACTTAACTCAGGGGTGTCTGAAAAGTGAGAGACTGGTGTAAAGCATTTGGAAGAAAGAAAAACAGAGCTTCTGTTGTCATGAATACCTACCCAAACAGCATATAAAGTAATGATATTAAAACTTATAGGAGGTGACAAATACAAAATTCATGAGAGTTATAAACTTGTGGGAGTGGAGTAAGGTCAGGCTGGGTAATAAAGTTAGGGAAGGCTACAGATAAGACATCAATCAAATCTCGGATATTCAATAAAAAGGACGTAAATAAGGAAAATGTCCAGATCTGTGGAACTTAGAAAAAGACATAGATGTGTTAGTGTTAATAATTTATTCCTTATTCTTTCATATGTTTTATGGCCAGAAAATGTAGTTTCGAAAGCTATGATTTTGGTCCTCGCCGTAATCATGGAATGTGGTCTAACCCTTCACTCACTCCAGCCCTCCTTTTTGGGCCATCGGTATTCTAAACACTGACCTACTTATTATCCAGAGCAAGAGTACAATTCTCCCATGATCGTATGAGACAAAGAACATTTCTTATCCAGAGCTGTGAACCTTGCAAATTTATTTTTACCTGGACCAAAGCAGAGTTAGAACTCAGCTCTGTGCACAAAACAAGGGCCATCACATTAAACCTGAATACAACAGAGGTTCCATTGTGCTTCTGATGAGCAAAAGATGAATGTATCACTTTGCTCCACCTAATGATCATTTCAATCTTCTAATAAACACCCTAATAAAGAAAAATTGAGACTTAACTCACTTTTATTATCGCAACTGACATGTCGAAAGGTCTTAATTGAGCTGAAAACAGCTTCCAATAATAATACCCTCCTTAATTGATTCATTAAAGGGGCCCCTACTGAGAGGGAAGTGCTGGTTCCAGGAAAAGGAATGAAATAGAGTCCTAGCTCCCCACTGAGTGGCAATGATCCCTCTGCCATCAGCACGCTGGGCCACCATAAGGATACTAAGGATGTCCAATGCCTGGAATCATTCTTCTAGTCCCCAAGTGAGCACAGAACTAAAACATGAATCTCTAGGTATTTGCTACTCCTATGTGAAGCTGAAAAGACAGGAATGGAATCTCAAGGAATGTTCTCTTGGGATGAGCTGAATCTGTAAATAAGCAACCAGGCAGTGGCATACACTGATGATGAAATTAAAACCTGTGCATGACTGGACAAAAATCATGTCCCATTGTGGTTCAATAGAGAAAGGAGAAGCAAGTGTAGCAGAAGAAAGACATATGAGAGGGGGCCCGGTAGGATGGCTCAGTGGTCTAAAGCACCTGCTTAGGAAAGCTTAGGTGGCTTCAGGGACCACGGTTTGATCCCCGGCACCACATGCTGCACCAGCCCTGCCCTCAGGGCAGGCTGAGCTGGCCATAAAAATAAATACATAAATAAACAAACAAACAAAAGTTCTGAAACAAGAAAAAAAAATTTAAAAAATGAAATTATTTAAAAAAAAAGGAAAGAAAGACATATGAGGATGAGGTGAATATCATCTATTTTCAGGAAGGTTAGGTTTGGGCATATTTTATAGACAATACAGTATAGTCACCATGGGCATAGTATTTAAGATAGGCACTGTCCTGTTTGGCCACTTACAATCTCTCACCGTGAGCATGTTACCAGCCTATTCATACACATTTCCTCAGCTACAACATAGGAACCACATGTCTTCTGCTATGTGCTTACCATGGCAGCTGAGTTAGCTCAGAACCTTCTGGTGGTTTCTCACTGTACGTGTCTCCTGCCTGATCCACCCCTTCCATTACTCTCTGACCTCATCCCTCACTCCACTCTCCCAAGTCTCCACAGTGCCCCTCACCCCTGCTGTTCCTCAAAAGTACCCAGCTTGCTCCCAGCCTCATCTTCTGTGATGATTATGCCTTTGGCTCCTGTTCTCCACACCTCTCACTCTTTGATCTCCCTCGAGTCTTTGATCCAGTATCACCTCAACCACCTGATTTACCCTTTGCTTATGCCAAAAACCTTTTGTCCCACTCCACTTTTTCTTTTTCCATAGCACATATCACTTTCTGGTATTCTACAAAATGAATTTATTTTTACATTCACTGTGTTTTTCCCATTTTGCCCACTAATCTATCCCCAGTGCCTACAACAATGAATAGCACATAGGAGGTGCATAACTTTTTTACATGAAAATCCTATAAGATTGTTCTGATTACTAACTAGATAATGCTCATAAGACATTGATTTTAGCGAAGGGACACAGAAGCATTCAGTAAATATTATCCATTGCTTTCATGGTGGTCATTATTATTGTTATTATCATTATAATCATTATTATTATTATTGTTATTATTATTATTATTATTATTATTATTATCATCATCATTACTTTCCACCCAGCATACAGGGTATTATTAACTAATTGAGTCATGGTTCTTTTAGTCAAGGTCTCTTGAGAAGGAAGAGCTATATTTAACTAGAGTCTTCTAACACCACACAACAGTTTGTTATGTACAGACACAGCTAGCCAAGTACCCCAGGTAGTGCGTCCTGCAGGCCCCACTATCACTGACCCACATTGCCAACTTACCCAAGTCTAAGGGCTGCAGCTAGATCAAGCATGGATATCAACTAGGGCCTATTGTTTTCCCCGAGTCTGAGGATAGTTCTCCATGTAAATATCAACCTCAGGCCTCTACATGCCAGCAGAAACCTAGAAAGAGTTTAATAAGGAGGCAAGGAAGGAATGAGAGATGTCTGACTAACTTGCTAGAGTCTACAAAACGTAAGCTTCTGCCACTCCATGAGACATGTGTGTTTCTGTGTAGGAAGAAAATAAAACAATGACCACCTGCATACCCCACAACCTTCCAGACACACCTGAGACACCTTCTTTGTTGAATACCTTAGGAGCTTCTGTGATAAAGCACCATGCTGGATAAATAATGGATGGGGCAGATCCATTAACTCAAAGTTCAACTGCATCTTCTGTTTCCTGAACGTGAAGGAAGATGGGAGCCACCCAGGCAATGAGCCATAGCGCCCTCAGAGGCAAAGCCTGCTCTCCACCTCTCAGCTGATAAAGCTTGTGAAGCATACACGGCAGCCGGGCACCAAGTACATGTTTCTGTGCATTTGCTTTCCTACCATGCCAACTCCCTTTACCTGCCGCAGCTTTTACCTACTCAGAGGCACACAGGCTGGCACGGCAGTGCACTGATGGCACCATCAGTGTGGCCATTCATGCAGACTTTAGAAGGCAGGAGAGGAGTTGGCTCAAAACTCTAAGCAACTAAGCCGGGCATGGTGGCGCACGCCTGTAATCCCGGCACCTGAGAGGCTGAGGCAGGAGGATCGGTGCGAGTTCGAGACCAGTCTGGGCTACAAAAGTGAGCTCAAGGCCAGCCTGAACTGCATAGTGAGACCCTATCTCAAAAAGACACACACACACACACACACACACACACACACAAACTCTAAGCAACTGAGCAAGGAAGTGCTATATTCAAGCCCTAAATCTGCTAATCACCATCTGCATGACCTCAGCATGATAGCTTGACCTCTCTGGACCTCAGCTTCCGCATCTGTAAAATCTGATGTTAGTAACACCCAGTTCTTAAAGTTTCAGGGAAATAGATGAAATAACTTATGAAATCACTCGATAGTGAGTCTGGGACATTGTAAGCATTCAATTATTATTACCCTTTAGCAGATGTGGAGAGTCTAAAATGACCTAAAATCTTGAACGCCACTGGATTCGGTGGCCCCCTCACACAACAAAGATCCATTGTATGCTAGGAGTTCTCAGTTGTGTCTAGATGCCGAAAGCACATCAGTGAACAAAGGCAAGACACACTGGCATCATGGTGCTTACTGCTCAGTGGACAGTGATGGCCAGTACATCATGATATAATTAGTACTTCCCCTGTGCCAGGCAGGGCTAGAAGTGCTTTACATACATTAACTTACTCACTACTTACAACCACCTTTTCACTTGATCTTAGCCAAAAGGCCGAGAAGCGATTACAACCACCTTTTGACATATATTACCACGGATATCTCCGTATGGCTGAAGAAGCAACTGAGGCACAGTGCAGGTAAGACAATGAAGCTGCTACGGGCCACAGCTCAGGCTGGAGTCTGTTAGAGTGGTAAGTCCACCCTTCTGAGTGTTCTATATATGGCCTCCTTGTGGAGACTAAATAGGGAGCTCTTTGTAGGCAGAAAACGCATCCCATTCGTGCACCACCACAAAACCCCTCGTTTGGGAAGCTGTTTGACAAATACTTATTGGAAGAGTGAAGAAAGATTTCTGGGAGGCACTAGAGTCACTCATTTTGCCAGTCTCCTGGCGCTGCTCTATAAACCCTGAATATGTAATGAGAATTTACCATTCCTTTGGTGCATGGAGAATATTATTGATCTTCTGTCCATAGGTTATTAAATGTAAGGCTGTATTTCCAGAAATGGTGATGAATTTGCTTTGAACCACCTATACTTTAACCTGTTCTCTTTAACCCAAATGGCTTGGATTTGAGAAGGCTCTGGCAGGCATTGAACTATATTTTAAAAGGACAAAAAATATGGTGCTAAGGGAACAAAATGCCCAGTATTCTGGCACTTTACTTTGAAAACCAATGACACATGGCAACAAATCTCACTAAAGGCCTCAGTACTCTAACTTAAACCCCGCTAATTCATCGCTATTCTCCTGTCTTTATGCACTAACCAGTGGAAATTGTATGGGGCCACAACTGAGGAAGAAAATGATGGGGACAACGACTACTTTGTGGGACACAAAGGCAGGAAGAAGACTGCCTGAGGGACAAAGATTGACAGTGCGGTAGAACTTGCTGTCCTGTTCTCAATATTCCTGGCTCACCTACAGAAGTGACAGTTATCATTAATATACTCATTGATTTTGTATATCATATTTTTCTGTTTTTCCCATGCTATCTACTATGCTAGATGTCTTTCTTGTTGCTGAGACAGAATACCAGACCCACAAGTCAGAGAAGGAAAGGTCTATTTCAGCTCACAATTTGTAGCAGTTTCAGTCAAGGGTCGGTTGGCTCCAAGACAGAGTGGCACGGCAGAGTGACACGGCAGAGGGGCATCACATAGAAGAAGCAGTCCGGCAGCTGGCAGCAAGCAGCCAACTCACCTCCTTTCTGTCCCTTTAAATTCCATCCAGGCTTGCCGGGCATGGTGGCGCACGCCTGTAATCCCAGCACTTGGGAGGCTGAGGCAGGAGGATAGCTGCGAGTTCGAGACCAGCCTGGGCTACAAAAGTGAGCTCAAGGCCAGCCTGAAATGAATAGCAAGACCTTGTCTCAAAAAGCCAAAAAAAATTCCATCCAGGCTAAAAGTCCATTAATTGGTTCTGCCACATCCAGGGTAGGGCTTCCATTATTCATACTCTTAATCCCAGAATCACACCTTTAACCCATATTCACACCCCCTGAACCCAGGCAACTCCAAAAAGCACAACCTGTGAGCACATGAGGCTTCGGAGGTACATCTACATATAAGGCATAATATCACTTAAATATATTTGGACAAATTTTGTATATTAATTATGTTAACAATACATATTATTACTTTTTTGTGGGACCAGGATTTGAACTCATGACCTTGCACTTGCCAGGCAAGCACTTATGCCACAGAGTTATCTCCCTGTCTCCCCCACATTATTTCTATTAAACTGTGATTTATTTTATAATTCTACTAGGTTCTGATTTTTTCACATTATCTCATTTAATCTTTATAATAATCAAGAATGGTGATAGTGCAATCTCTATTTGGAAAGGAATAAACTCAGTTGTTTTAACAGACACCCAAATACAATGTAGCTTAAATAACAATTCTATTCTTCTATTATGTAATAATCTTGAAGCAGTACTATGTGCTTTAGAATACTACAATAAAGAGCAAAAAAAGAAGGGGGGCAAGGAGATAGCTCTGTGGCACAAGTGCCTGCCTGGCAAGTGCAAGGTTATGAGTTCAAACCCTGGCCCTGCAAAAAAAAAAAGGAGGGAGGGATTATTTATCAGATACAAGTTCTCCCTACACAATAGTTCAGACTCCTAGTGATCCTCCTATCTCACCCTCCCCAGTGCTGGGGTAAAGACGTGGGCCACTGCACCTGTTTCAGGGCTGACATGGGGCCAGCATAGTATGCAGTGCCAGGGATCAAACTCTGGTCCTTGCACTACCAGGCAGGTGCTTAGACCACTGAGCTATCTTCCCAGCCCAAAAAAAGGAAAGATTTTTGTCCCATAATAGTGCATGACTACATAAGTACCCTAACATGCCAAAATGCAGCTTCAATTTAAGGGTCAAAGCAACTCTCCAAATCCTGCTTCTCAGCTCAGCAGGAGATAGAAAGGAGCCATGAGAGAATGTGCCCATTTCTTCTGAGGACACAGTCTGGAAATGCTCCAGATCACCTGCAGCCCTTGGGCCAGAACTGGGTCACAAAACGTTCAGGGAAATAAATTTGTTTTAAAAAAAGACATCTTGAATATAGTATTTTTCCTTCTCTTTTTAACAACATCTTGAAAATGAATGCTACTAGAATCATTTGAATTCTGGTCCAAAAAGTCCATTACTTCCCCTAGAGCACCATGGCAGAGCTCTGTTTCCTCCATTGATATTATATCCACCCTTGTAATCTGCTCTTTCCAATAGAATACTAGTGAGCAGGAACTGAGTAGACTGATAAAGGTATTATTTTATTCAACTAAGCTAGTGTTCCACACATCCACTCTTAGAACAGCTTTTTCCCAAGTAACAGTGGCCCTTTTGGGGTGGGCTAAAGGCAAACACATAAGAAGATATGAGACCAAAGCAGAGCTTAAAGCCAGCCCTAGTCTTTGAGCAACATACAATAGACCATTTGCTGGACCCAGCCTAAATTAATTGAATAGCAATGCACTAGCAGACAGAGGAAGGTGAGCAAACCTTCTCCACTAAGCCACTGAGTTTGAGGACCCAGCATTATTAAAACAATCCCTTTCTAATGCAGTAATTTGTATCAGAAGTGGGGCACCACCATTATGAATACCTAAAATATATGATGTGGTTTAGGAAGTAGGCAGCACAGGAGGAGAAAACTCTAAGGAAAAACTGGAAATATGCCATCCCATGTTATCTCAATAAGTACTTGGCAAAATTTATCTGAGTGATTTGGAAGAGAGAAAATATGCCTAATGAACTTGAAGCATTGGACAAGAAAATGTCAAGGCAGGATATTGATTGTGTAACCTAGTTGCTACTAGCTGAATAAGGTATTACAAGACAAGGGTGAGCTCTAAAACAAGCTGACCAATTTGCCAGAAGAATTGAGAATGAGTACTCCAAAAATTCCAGAGCTTGAATATCTGAAAAGCAAAACTATTTTTTACCTTATCATTTTATCAGTCTCAAGGCAAAAACTAAATTAAGGATGTGGCTGTCACATCTTTTATAATAACTCTAAAAGGACTGAAGTGGTACCTAGCATTCTTTTCAGCTGTACAAAGTGCTCCTGGGAACACAACAGACATAGTTCTACACAGGCCTGATACATCCAAAGTAGCCAAAAGTAAGACTTGAGAGAGAGAGAGGCCTCAAAATGCATATACATGTATCTTTGGCACACAGCATTGTTTGAAATCAAAGCATTCTAAAGTACTTGTACTAGTAAAATGATATCAGCCTGAGACATTAACTGTTTGAGATGTAAAAAAGAACCCCAGTTCCCAAAGTTTCTGCAAGCAGAAACTTGCAAGTTCTAAGCCAGAAAGTTTTATTCTGCAGACATGGCTAGCCATGGTGGATTGGGAAGGACTCCTGGAGGATGGAGTCAAAAGTCACGGAAAACACTGGGCAGAGGAGTCACTGCCAGGAATAAAGGGCCTAATCCAGAGGTGAGCCCACTATGGGCCAAGGCCAGGCCCTATTGCCAACCAATTTACTCAATGAAGTTATATTGGAACACAGCCACTCTCAGATCATTTTGTATTTTTCACATTGATTTCTTCAAAAAAGCTGCAACAAGGTACCATATAACCTGCAAAGCCTACTACGTTTAGTACTTGACCTTATTTTACATTTGCCAATTATTAAAAATATCTTCAATCCCCAGGGAATAAAAAAAAAAAAACTTGACTCACTTGCACAGAAGGGTTTCAGAATTGCTCTAGCTTGATAACTATCATTCTCCCTTCTTCAAATAGGAGTATTTGAAACATTCATTCTGCCTTTGTTCAGCATTACATGTTGGCAGGTCAAAAAGTAAATAACTAGGTGCCTTAGTTGATAGGAACCATATCAGAATTAGGAGTATTTTCAAAATCCTAGACTTCAAAATTGATATGGATTGAATGTGATATTTAAATGATCTGAACGGGGTTAGTATATTTTGAGTGTAAAAGAACAGTAAATAAGAGGCCAGATTGTGGTGATTTGTATTATTATTATTCATTTCCCTTCTGCTCCCATGGTAAATAATAGATGACATGGGATTGGCCAGATGTCTTCCTTTGGCCAAAGAAACAGTACTGGCATGGAAGGAACAGAGGCTTTAAATATGCTTATGTGGTTATCTTGGATCTTGTATTCCTGTGATCTGCTGTAAGAAGAGCATCCCTTCAATCTGGTCCTCAAAATAAACACATATGGAACAGACCTGAACCAAAGATGCAGCCTTAAGCCAAGTCCAGTGAGTCTGGAGCCTGAAGCAGAGCTTCTCAAAGGAGCCCAGGCTAGATCACCTAATTATAGGGAATGTGCAGCCCAATCAGTGAAGGTGCAGGTCGTCAGGGTTTTCAGTTCCTGAAATCTGAGGTGTTTATGATCTAGCATTGTTGTAACAATGGCTGACTGCTACATCGGGCTTTTAATGAATGATGAAATGGCTGAAAACTAGAGATGCATTTTAGTTTGAAAATCAAAAGTCTCCTATTCAAATCCCAACTTTGCCACGTACTGAACGCTGCATTGATGTATGTCACTATACCTTCTTGAGTCTCAAGGTTTCTTAATTATAAAATAGGAATAACAAAAACCTAAATGAGAAAGTAATTATAAGATTTAATAAGATAGTATACTTAAATACTTTGTAAGAAAAATAAAGCATACAAGTATACAGTGTTTTTGTTACTACACTTCCATTTACATACAGTTACCTGATCTATTCCTAGTTGATGATAGCGAGGAACTTAGGACATTTCTGTTCTCTTACCACAAAACATGGCCATGCTAGATCTGGAAAGATGAATATCTACAAGCTGGAAGTATTGTAGTGTATCTAACACTTCTTGTCTTCGTTTATCTGATTTCCCAGTTTTTCTCCAGTGAATAGGTGTGAGTTTTTAAGAAAGCAAAACCAAGACTAGATGTGGTGGCATGAATCTATAATCCCAGCTCTCGGGAGGCTGAAAACAGGTGGAGCACTACGAGTCTGATCTAGCAGTGAGACCCTGAACACCCTCTTGACTCTTCCCTAAAATAAAGAAAGAAAAGAAAAAGAAAGTGAAACCATCTAAAGGCAATTCTTTTGTAGGCTGACTGCGTTACTCGGGCCATTCCTCCTGCACAGCCCTCCCTCCCACACACTCTCATCCCAGTGTGGACCACACAGTAATACTAATCACAGAAACCTGACTACCAGACCAAAACAAAGTTCTCACCGCCCACCTTCTTACCTTAGAATGAGGAAAGAAGGAAAAATCAGACCATTCCCCTTGCTGTACAAATGTGAAATCCCAGTCAACTGGACTTTCAGGAAGGAAGGAACTTCCAGCATACATTTTATTCAGAACCGTATCCACTAAATGGTTTTTCATGGGCTCCAGTGTGCATATGGTCAGAATCAGGGGTGTCACAACTTGATTATTTTGTGTTCTTGTCAAAAACACTTTTCTTTCTCCAAAATGCCAAAGGGAAGAACAGAGGCATCTTAGGAATGGCTTTAAACTTACTCTGCCCCCAAGAGTCTTAGCAGTGGGGACACAGATACTGACATCCACCAGGAGAGGGGGAAGCATTCAAGTCAACAATACTAACGAGATCCTTTTGCTCTACAAAGCCAGCCAGTACAGGTTCCTGGGGAGGATAACTTGAGAGATAAATCTACCCACACAGTTCCTCTCAATCCTCCAGCCAAAGAAGCAGGCCTTAGCAGAAACCTCTCCACTTGCTTTACAATGGGGTGGCTAAGCTGGGCAAGAAACCACAACACAGAACCATTGATGAGCTTTCCCCTCGATGCATAGTAGGACCACCAAGTCTAGGACCTGAGTGTTATTACAATTTCATCTGCTCCCTAAATATTTATTGAAAGAGTACCAGTGTGGTTTAAATTCTGCATCACCACTCATTAGCATCAGAAGCCTTGGATGGAAAACCCTCAGGGGCTTACACCTATGGGAGAGAGGACACTGCTATCATCTGGACCTGAGGAACTCTGGGCAGCCACTAAAGTGACACATGCTTATATGTAAAATAAAGCAGAGGCCAATGGTCTCTAAGACACACAACTTCTTACTCGTGGATAATTTACTCAACACTCTGCATGTTTCAACTTTTGTGTACCAACTTTGCCTGCATTATCCCACATGATCCTGACATAAGCATGTGACATTCAGTGATTACCTCTATTTTATGTAAAGAAAAGAGACCCAGGGAAGTGTAGTAAGGGTGTCTTAGTGACTTTTTACTCATTGCTGGGACAAATACCCGACACCCAAAATGAAGGAAGGAAAGGTTTATTTAGCTCACCGTTACTGGAGGTTTCAGTTCATATTCTGCTGGCCCAAGGCTGAGTGGAACAGGGCAGAGAGCATCCAGTTTATGGCGGCAGAACAGCAACAATCACGACAGTGGCAATGGACCAAACAGGGCACAGAAAGCAACAGCCTGAGTCTGTCTCTCTGTCTTTCTTTATATTACATCAGGCTCTCTGCCGTAGCCTATCTGCCTCAGGCCATACCTATAATTCCCAGGAGTACTCAGACCTATAATCTCATCAGTACTAAAACACATAATCCCAGTGCCTCATGAGTCAAGTCTCAAACTATTGGTCCCCACCCCATCATTGAGGCTTTGGGGGAACAACTAGACATAAATCAACAAAAGGTCCCCATGCCACATGGAGCTGGACTGGGTTTGGCACCTTAGAACTCCAGCCACTCAACCATAGTTTGCTATAGTTTCCTTTTCCACACTCTGGTCTCAGCTCACCAGATGCCCTTAGGCCTATCGTGTCTCCCCCTAAGTGGTTTCATTTTCCACCATAACCAAGTATTTAGAAAACTGTCAAAAATGCCTTTGGCAGAAAGAAGCACAGAGGACGGAGCCATCAACCTCACACTAGGCACTCCTGAGCAATCTCATGACTCCAGACCAGTCCTGCAGCCCAGAACCACATTACAGAAAATCCTACAAGAGAGAAAGAAACTCAGAAAACAGTCTCAAAGGGTACCAATCACACCGCAAACCTGTGGCAGTTTGTGCCACCTATGAGAAACCCTCTGAGAAGTCAAGAAAAGGACATTGTTCAAGGAGCTTTGGGAACTGTTGAAACTTCCGGCATAGTCTGGAACCGTGAGACAGAATACATTAATTCTTCCTGTATTTAAAGGTGTGAAGGAAGGCCAAGAGAAATGTCAGCAGATAGCAGAGTTAGTAAGTCCTTTAAGAGGATTTAGCACTTCATGCTTGGCCTCCAAACACCCAAAGGGTGACAGTCATGAATGGCACTAACCAAAGAACTGGGGTCAGAGTGGAAATACTTTCAAAACAAAACAGGTGTAATTCTGAAAGAAAACAGGAAAATTAAGGAAAGCTCTAAAACCTCTTTTAAAGTCGTACCTGATTTTTTTTTAAAGTGATAAACAGCAGTGAAATCACATCCTGTAATGAGCAATAATCACGAGGTCCTCAGAACTCACAAATAATAAAGGCATGTGCTTGGAAAAGAGGGAAATTTAGTTCTGGAAAAGAGAGAAATTTAGTTCCGGTGTAGAAAGCAAAAGACACTGAGGAGTTGGGCAGGAGGAAAGAGTAGGATTAATTAACTGCATGCAAAGTAAAGGGATCTCTTCTAGACTGGGTGACCTTA
Source organism: Myocastor coypus (assembly GCA_004027025.1). NCBI lineage: Eukaryota > Metazoa > Chordata > Mammalia > Rodentia > Myocastoridae > Myocastor > Myocastor coypus. The sequence continues at coordinate 21,152 of PVJA010005328.1, read as the reverse complement.
AAATTTAGACAGGAAAAGAACAGAGAATGAGAGGTTGAAGAAAGTGAGTGGGTTTTAATTATCTCAAAGAGAAATCTACAAGTGGAAATCCAGGATTTCTTTAGTGTATGCACATGTACGCATGCTTGTGTACGTGCCTGCGTGCCTGCATGCCTGTGTGCTTATGTGCCTGGGTGCGTGCGTGCGTGCGTGTGTGTGTGTGTGTGTGTGTGTGTGTGTGAAAGGAAGAATTTTTTGGTGACAAAATAATAGAAATCAGTGGCACTAGGTGGTTGCTATTGTCACAGTGAGAGGAAGTCCCATTACAGCTCTTAACAAACAAGCACCGTGAGCCCTCCTGTTAGTACTGGGCAAATGATCTTCCAGATAGGCTGAAGTCTAAACCACACAAAAGGAGCCAAGCCATAGAAAGGCAATTTGCTCTGAGGCAAAATGACATTTTTCATGCTTAAATTACTCATTACTTCCTCCACCATTACCCCCTTTGAAATGCTAAATTGTTGGCACAGTGGACATTATGGAAAAATAGGCAGGTAAAAATTTAGATTTGGTAGAAAGAGCAAAACCATCTGCATTCTTCTGCCTCGCCGGAGCACTGCTGACTGTCTCCGCCATCTCCCTCCTGCTGTCTGACTTCTTCTCTGAATTAGGCTCCCAGGAAATCCTGCCGGTCCATTTCTGTCCTGAGTTGAATTGAAACATCTGCTGAAACAGCCCCAGGCCCTCTGTAAACCTGGTCAAACGGGGCTCGCCAGCGCTGTCCAGCAAAGCCAAGCGCTGAGTGCAGCCCTCTGACAGCAGGATGGGTCCAAGAGTGGGCACAGAGGCTGTAGACAAGGCAGACTTGTGGGAAGGCCATTTTGAATGATTTCCTTGGCTGCTTCTAAAACAGCTGCTTCCTACCTCTTCATCTCTGAAGATCATATCCACCCAGACCTCCAAAATGTTAATGGCATGTAACAGAAATATTAAAATTTAAAACTCTACACAGGGCATGAGGGAGGACACAGGGTCTCCAGGGGGGCTCGCACGTGTTTGTGAGTCCTACAATTATACTTCTGGGTTTTTAAGACTGTGAAAAGATTTAATGGAGTAACAAAAACGGAGATGGGAGGAAAGATAGCAAGTTAAAAAGAGGAAGACAAAAAAGGAGGAAGGGAGGGAGGGAGGGAGGGAGAGAAGGATGGAGGAAAGAAGAGAGAGGAAACGAGGGAGGGAGGCAGGCAAGGAGGGAGGGAGTTAACCTGAGGGACTGATAGAATTTCCAGTCTGAGTCACAATATTCCCCTCACTTTGAACACAGTAACACTGCCACCTAGAGGCTTAACAGTGCTTTCTTGCATCTAGATACCAATGTGCAAGACAGTTATTTGTCTAAGTAAACTCCTTAGGAGATTTGAAAAGGGGAAGTACTTGAAAGGAGTGTTGGCAGACCATCGAGACTTCAGCACCTAACCATTTCAAAATAACTAGCACTTATTAGGCGCCTACTGTGTGCCATGTCCTCAGCAAAGGAGCACAAACACGGGTAAGACTAGTTTATCTGCTTGATCTCCATCTAGGAAAGAGACTGACATGGGCATAAGTAACACAGACTATGAGAACTGCCATAAATGCTCAAGAATGTTATGCACACAGTGTAGGTGAGGGAGACGCTAATTCTGACTCCAGGCTCTGGGGGAAGAACATGATCTAGAAAGAAAACAGAGGCACAGTGGAGTTGAGCTGGGCCACCAGGACCCTGGACATTGGATACCAGGAATTCTGCCAGCACAACTGGATTACAAGGAACATGGGTATTGTCTGAAGGTGATTGATGTAAAGGAACAATAAAGGCCAGAAGGATTCATTGAGCTGAATTGTAGATAGTTTTGACTTTGAGCCCACAAGACTACATTCCACAAGGAGGGCATTTTGCAACTGTCTCACACTGTGATGGTCAGCACCCACAAGCGCGTCTGGCACTTACTAGTTACTCAGTTAAGCATCTGTGCGGTGAATGACTATGACAAGGAGTTCATGAAGGTTGTGGAGAAAACGAACAATTGAATAAGATTTATGTCTTAGAAATCTGTAGGGATGGAAAAGGTTAGAAGGTCCTGTTAAGTATTTATTGCCAAAGCTTAGTTAATAGGGGCCTGACATGCATCACAGCACTGGAGGGATATGGGAAGCTCAGAGGGCTGCACATGGGTCTTCAGCACCAGGTGTGACAGATAAGCCTGAGAGGCAGCAATGGCCACGTGAGGGCATGCAGGCGGAGCTGTTTGGGGAAGAAGATAATGTGTTCAGCTGCAGGAGTGGAACCTTCCCGCTTCCGGAATGATAACCCAGGGAGCACTTAAGACTCGGAGCACAAGGAGGGGCGGGGGAGGGTCTTGGCGCCCGCACTCCACATGCATACAGTCTCCACACACTGCATCTGCACACAGGCAGGCACATGCTCTCCGGGCTGGAGGCTACTGGCACAGTTTTGTTCATCCCAGTGACAGAGATAAGGTGTCCCTGCAACAACCCTGAGCCTAAACAGCACCCTATGCTTCAGGAAAGCCAGCCGGAGGGTGGGCACATCCTCAGCATCTGTGTCTGGAAAATGCAACATGCTATTGGATTTGAATGAACAGAAATTGGGTTTAAAAGTGCCAGAAAGTGCTGAGCCCTGAGAGCGCCATAAGTAGCACACAGTAAGTGGCAGGGTGCAACCGGATGGTGTGGCAGAAAGACTCGGGTTAAAGTTCAAAACCAGCTCCATCATCCCTGCGGCCTCTGCCAGGGAAACGGGCCTCTCCGCATCTCCGTGTGCTTGTCTCATTGATAGGGAGAGCATTACCAGCAGTACTTGCCTCACAAGGTAAAATGCACACCCACTAATCCCTAAGCTGTTAGTCAATTCACGAATGCATAGAATTCATTACATAGAACATTGTGGCGGAAACGTCTCTGAACTATTTCAAGACACTGTGGTTCTAGGTAAGCATGTATCGTTTTAATATGCTTCGCCTCAAAGAAAAGGAATCTTCTCTGGCCCCACTTAAGAAATTCTCAATTGTCACTCTTCTGTGTCCCAGACATGCTTTCATCATAGCACATTTCCTTTATTCCATCTTCAGTTGAGATTTAAAAAGAAACCTTTGAAACTCCCCAGCTAATAGAACCACTCGGGAATCAAAGCACACTTGTTCTCTCTTCTACGTATCCCACAATCAAACTCACACCGTTAATCTGAACGGAAGGGAAGTGGACCATTATTTAAAGGAGATAATGATAACCATCATGGGGAAATGGGCGCAAATAAGATGATTGGATTCCTGACACGCAAAAGGAGTTTTTTGTTTGCTCTTTACCTCATCTAATTCCTCTAGAACATACCTGTAATGAAAAGCCAGCAATGGACAGCTGGCGGTTTCAGCCTGTAGCTATCAGCCCACCCCTACATCTGTGTGTGATGGGGGAATGGGTGTCACAGGCTCACTGGGCTGGAACTGAGGGAAATGGCATATGATGTGACTTTCTTCAGCCTGATTTACAGCACAATAGAGAAAAATCTGTTTTTGTGCACAACAGACGACCGGCAAGCATTTACCTTCAACTTAAACCCCTGCAAGACCAGGCACCCACTGTCCTATGAGGAGCTCATCCCACCAGCGGACAGGGTTCCTGATCAGGCTCTTCTGTGTTTCCCCTCCTGAGACTGCACCCACTTTTCTTGGGGCTTCTGTCTGGCCATACACAGAAGGCACCTCATTGTCCTCTTAGCCTTCTCTCCTCTGAACCAAGCAGCTCTCTGTTTTTCAAGATGCCTTTATATGATAGATTTTGCTGTCTCGATGCATTTCTAAATAAAAACCACATCTCCAAAAAGGATCTGAGATCTCGTCGTTATCGTAAACCCAGACGCCTCCTGTGGATTAACTCTCCAAAGTACAACGCGGTACTGGATGATTATTAAGTGGCCGCGCTCTGCAGAAGGGCTGCATCTCCATGTGAGATTTCCTGAGCTCTAACAGGCATGAGGCTGATTGATGAACTATTTCATAGGACTACAGCTCCTCCGAGGCAGACAGCCCTGGCCACAATTTATAGAGCAAGGTTTGAGGCATTTTCAACTTCTTTTAAACAGAATGCACCAGCAGCTTCCCATTCCTGCTTCTGCTGTCTTGTTCTCTCACTGAGTCTGATCCTGGAGACAAGAACGTAACGACCAAGGCTCCGTCTTGGCTGCTCTTTCTCTCGATGCTGAGACAGAACACCCGACACCCAAAATTAAGGAAGAGAAGTTCTATCCAGCTCACACAGTGTGTGGATGTCTCAGTTCATAATCAGCTGCCCCAAGGCAGGGGCAACAGTCTGAAGTAGCAGAAGATCACAAAAACAACAAGAGCGAAAGGGGGAGAACAGCAAGAGCAGCCCCTGTCCCTCCACCGTACATGTGTAGGTGGCCTGCCCAGGGTGGATGCAGCACCCACACCCATAACCCCAGCCCTGGACCATAAATCAATCATAAGCTCTAAACGCTTGCCCCACGACCCCATGAGGCTTCGTGGGGACCTCTAGGCACAAGCCACACCAGGCTCCTTCTCCATGCTCACAAGCCCGCTAAGTTGACTCCCCGTCATTTCTCTCACCTTCTGTGGATCCACTCTTCTTTGTTTGGGTTGCTACCTCATAACTGCTTAAGTCCTGATAATGTTCAGAAACTTTTTAGGATTTCTAAGTTCCTTGATTTTAAAAGTACACAAAAAGTTTCAAGCATGAGCCTCGGTTTTCTTCAGTCTAGCCATACCAGATCTTTCCAGCCTACTCTCCCTGGACTTTTGATCAGGGCTCTGGTAGGAAACAGATTGCACATACACTAAAAGACTATAGCTATGCAGAATTCACTGGTGGAATTCTGTATAGAGGTATGGGGAGCGCAAAGTGAATCTCACCAATGCCAAAAACCAGTGAAAAATCTCTTACTTTCCTGAAGGAGCACGGGCTAGGGTGAGTGCTATCAAGTGACCCAAGGTAGCTGGAGCCAGAGCTGGACCCACACAAGAAGAACCTCAGATAGAAGTGTGATTGGAGGAGTAGCCCGTGTCAAAGCCTTTGCCCTCAAAGAGCGAGAGAAGGGTGCTGAGAGGACAGAGAATACATCATCCGACTTTCCTTGCTCTGAGGGCTTGCCGTGCCTCAGAGAGGAAATCTCAGGGCAAGGGAGCTGAAGCCAACCTCCTGGAGAGCAGAATAATGTCAAGAAAGGCAATGAACTGGTAGAAACCAGAGGCCTGTAATCACCTATATGTTCTCCCGCTTGTATCCTAACCTCAGCCAAAGGCCTGTGTTCACTGTTGTATAATCACAAAATTCCCCGATCTTGTGCTTTGCCCACACCACCTCTGCCCTCTAGAACATCCTTCTCTACAAGGAAGAGTTGTTCAGGGCCACTTGCAAGGAGCCAAGGGTCACCCATTCATTCAGATGACTCTGCGTACTTGGTCCAGACAGATTTGCTTGGTGGAATGATTTAAGACAGAGGAAGAGTACAGCTACTGTAGGCAAAACTCCAACATGGGGCAGATCAAATGGAGGGATACTCAAAGAAAATCCATCCAACTCTCAATAGATTCTGCTCATAAAAATGGAAATGCAAGTTTGGGAAATGGAAATGTGTGCCTATGTACAGAAACTTGGGCCCTCCCCACTGCTCGCAGTACCTCTCCCATCTCAGATCAGGGACTAAGAACAGGAACAGCAGGGAAACTGAGGCTTCCTAGCCTTGGACCCCTTGGGCAGAGGCCCCGCCCAAGGTGGCAGGTTTCTTGGCTTTCTGAATTGATCACTAGAACAGTTAAGGCTGGCTTTGCACTTAACAATTCTTTTCAGAGTAAAGCTTTTCCTCCCTGCACAGTTCTTGCCTTTTGTCAAGGCAAAGAAAAGAAGAAACAACTCAGGGTGAATCCCTTGTAGTGGGAGGTTGTAGGCAGCAGATGCAGACAGCAGCGCACACAGCTTATTTTTCTAAAGCCCATTCCTATTGCACAAAGGTGGGGACTCCACCTCCGTGCACTGGGACCAGCTTGGGAGCTAGGGCTTGCTTTCCTGCCTCTGGGAGGGGCAGGGAAGTCATGTTTTCTTCCAAGGAGAGTAGGTGGGGCAAGGTGGGGGTTACCCAGGCATGATGGATCAGAACTGGCAATGCTCCTGCTATCATGCAGGAGCAAGCGTTCCGAGAGAAAAGCCAGGAAGGCTCAGGAGGAATCTCTCCTTTGTGCATTCAGTGAACATTTTCACTTAGCCTAGCAAAGCATCAAAGATCATGGGCTTTGAAGAGACTGAATGGGTTCAAATGTTGTCTGTACCATGAACGAGTTATGTGACCTTGAACAATGGGGTAATCTCTCTGTGCCTCTTTGCTGAGGCCTAAAGTGATTACTCCACATTGTGAGATTTGCACATACCTAGCACATGGTAATAGCTCCCAAGAAAAAGCAGCTGTATGACTAAAGTATGTGATAGTGGTACGGCACAGGTAAATAAAACATGTATGGGCCTTCCTTCCAAAGAACATGAATGACGATGATAATCCCTAACATCTGTTGGCTGTTTGTAAAACACCAGGCACTATTACATCACTTACCTATATTACCATTATTGCTTTTTTGTTTGTGTTTGTTTGTTTGTGCAGCATCAGGATTGAACTCAGGACCTTGTGTTTGCCAGACAAGCACTTATTCTACTGAGCTATCTCCCTAGCCTTGTATTACCATCATTTAATCCTCCTGATATTTCCATTTTTGTATAAGGGCATTAGGATGAAAACTGGATATATGATTTGGCCAAGGTTATTTAGCCAGTAAGTGCCAGAGGTTAGAATTGAAGAGTAACAATAAAAAGTAAACTAAAGATAAGTTCCTGATTCAAGTTCCTGAGAAATGCTATAAAGAAAATGAAAAGTACACAGCAGCAGAGCTCAGGGGAGGCCCCGCTGCAGAGGGTGCTCAGGGACACAAGGCAATCCTTCATGCAGAGTACTAGCGGAAGACTCCAGGCAGAGGGGCCAGCGCAGGACTTGATGTTGAAGGAAAGCAGAGATCGGGGTGCTCAAGGATCTGAAAGAAGCTAGAATGGCTGGAGAGGGTGAGTGGAGGGGATAGAGAAGAGGAAGGAATCTGGAAGGCAGGCAGAGCCTGAGCATGGCAAGACCCATGAAAGACCTGAGCTAAATTAACAGGAAGTGCTAGAGGGCCTGATAAAAAAGGGTGGCCTGGTCTGCATGTATGCACAGCGTCAGCCCTCCATGAAAACACAGGGGCCCTTAGAGCTGACTGTCATAGTGTTTATGACAGTCCTAGACAAACAATATGCTTTATGAGCATTAAGGAATAAAGTCATTGCTTCTATCCCCAGATAGGTTTGACACAAATAGAAACTCTTTTGTGTTTTCCATCACCATTGTCACCAAGCTTGCCAGGAGCCCTGGAATAACCATGACATCACTGGGACTCCCGGGTAAGGGGTTCACATTCTGGGACCTATGCTCAGTAAGACAGCACAGTGCCTTGGACATGACACATCCCTAGCACCTACAGGAACCCTGACTCTAAGCATCCAAGAAAAAGAGAGTGTGCAAGCAGCCCCAAGCATTTTGAGAAGGATGAAGGTAGCTATCATGGGAAATGCACGCTAGACACAAGGATTTGTGAACCTTCTGTTGCTTGTACAGCCAGCGAGGAATAGTGAGCGCATACTGGTGCCTTCTTCCAGTGTCTGGAACCCTGACACACTACTAGACAGCACTGAGCTACTGGTGCATTCAGCATCACACGCAAAAACTCGGCAGAAGCCCGTCACACCAACTATGGTGAGCACCGGGAAGTAAATGGCGAAAAGTACTATCTCAGCCCTACTCACAGACAAGTAGAAGAGCAATTCCAAGGTGATGTTATTGGAGCTAGGATAAAAAGCTATGGAGGATGAGTGAAGGTGCTATGGAGGTGCTTAAGGTGGGCATTTGACCCAGGATCAGGACAAGTTCTCAGGGAAGACAGGTACAGAAGTGTTAAAAGGAGGGGAGACACCATGTATAGGACTGGCGAGCACATCGGAGGTGCTGGGGCAACCGAGGGCATTTTGAGCACTGACAGCTCCAAAAGGGATGGAAAGAGGACAAGAGCCAGGCTCACATCAAGAAAAGACTTTATGCCAAGAAATTAGGGGTTTTTTGCACATGCTTTAGGGGGCCCTGACATATTTTAAGGAAATGCATAATGGTGATGCTTCATATTAGAAAAGGAGCAAGAAAGGGAAAGGACTGGAAGCAGGAAATCCTGGGACAAGATCTTTGAAGTAATTCAGATAAAACAAAAAATAAGGAGAGTGTGAACTAAGGCAGGGCAAAGGAGTTGGCGGGGAGGAGGAACAGGCAAGACAAAAGCAAGGCAAAGTCAATAGAATCTTGTGAGCAAATGCATTTGGCGGGAAGACAGAAAGGCATTAAATTTTCCTCCCGTGAATGGGAAGTTAAGTCAGATGATAAAAGACTCTATGCCACCCTGGAACTGACGTGTTAGATAGCAGAAAATCACTAAATGTTTTGGGCAGCAGAGTGATGTGAGCACAGCTGTAATATGCCAATAGACTGTTTAACATTGGTTGGAACATAAATAACAGGGAGAAGATAAGTGAGGATGTGTGAGGAAGCTAGGACCTCAGTAAGGACCATGAAAAGCTGGGGCACAGTCAGCAAAAGCACGCAGGGTCTTCAAGGGGCTGTGATCAAGAAGAAGTGTTGAGGCAGTATCCTTCATGAGGAGGAAGAGGCCTTCCCTCTGTGGTGGAGCGCAATGCAGAAGAACATAGAAAGTTCCAAGTGAAGAAGAGCAAACCTCGGCCCGGAATTCCCAAGGGCATCCACGGAAACCCAGCTAGGAATGGAGAGCACACATCAAGCATTTTGTTGAAGGCAAATATTTGGACATGCAAACATGATCTGAATTTATTGTCAAGTATTTAAAAAGAAAGCGATAAAACGGTCCTGTTTGTTAAAAACTTGTGTGTGGACTGAAAAGCCACACACCAAGAAGTTCACAGTCACCATTTTGGAAAAGGAGATACCTAGGTGAGTTTTGCTTTCTCTGAGATGCTTTTTCTGTATCTCCTACCATGAATAAGCATGATTTTTATAATCAGAGACTCAGCAGAGTTTGAAATATATTTGTTAGGCTTATATAGTATGGCTGTCTCCCAGAATTGAAGAGAGGCCTGATTTTAGCTTCTTTTTTCCAGTCCATTTATGGTTCTCAAGATGCAGAGTAACTTAGTGCTCCCAAGAGTGAAAGCACGGGATGTGCTTGTACACTACGGGGTCCCACATCCCCTAGAATCTTTCCTGCAGCTCACGGGAGGAACCTTTCCGTCTCCTTTCCCAAGACAGAGGGCACAGGCTGCAGTTCCCAGCCTGCACGCCTGGGATCCACGTCTGAGTAGAGCAAGTCCCAGCAGGCTCTGCGCCACTACCACCACCACCACCACCACCCCCCACCCTTCTCTACCGGTCTCTCTTCCCTCCTCCTAAAAGATTACACTGTTTCCCTCCTTCTCTGGCTCATGACTAAACTACAAAAGCTCCAGTTCTGGCAAGTAACTCACCATTTCCCTCATCTCCCTACTTCCAAATATTGTTTCTCAAATTGTCAAAAAAAAAAAAAAAAAGGAACGTATTCTGTCCCGAGACCTGCTGGGAGTGGAAAGCACAATAGCAAGAAAGGATTCCATTTCCTCTAACAGGAAAGGAGCAGAGCAGGAGAGAAGCGGAAGACCAACCACGTCGTTCAGGCCACGGTCCTCCAACCAAAACCTGCTGTGTTCACAGAAGCCTCTTAAATATTCCTTACAATTACAGAGCAGTGGACTGCAGGCTCTAGTCATTTGCAGAGGATTTCCAATGAAATAAAGGCGCAGGCCACCTCAGCAGGATGAATTGTACCTGTTGGAAGCTGGGAGAAGTAAACTGGGAAAGAAACAGAGAGTCACTTTTTGAAGGGCAGAAGTTGGGATGCCTGGTGCTTCCCCGAATCACTACGAGTGAAGCAGTGACAATAAGGCCCCTTTCACACAGCCTCAACAGGAGGTTAAGAGGGGGAGATTGTATAGCACATCATCACTCCCTCAAAGCAGAGACACTGGTCTGCATCTCACCCAGAGCCTAGTCCTAAACTTTTCTGAGTAAATAAGACACAAAGAAGCTAAACGAGATCACTCAGTTGTCCACTTCTACTATTTAATTAGTAGTAGCTATATATTTAATCATCCAAATCCCCAGGAACTCAGTCCAAGTGCATCATGGGTGATGGAAATGCAAAGCTGCCCTAAGGAGTCTGAAAGCCCAGTTAGGGAACAGCTGGATCTAGACCCCAGCATCCCCAAATGCTGGTCTACTCCATACTCTCCTCCAATTCTTCACTGTCCTTCAGTGTGATCTTCTTACTGATGAAAAATTTCATTTTCAGTTTATTAAAACCTTTTAAATATTTCATTAAAAACTTTTTAACTGCAGAAACAGTTTCTTCTAACTCCATGCATATGGTATAAAAAAAGAGCATCCCTTAAATCTAGAGGAGCGTTGCCTTGAGAATCTAAAATATAAAAAGCTACTATTTGCTACATCAGAGACATCTTAAAATTCTAGGAGGTTTGTCTTGGGTTCGTGATGGTAGTTACTTACCAGGGAGATGCCCCAAGAGCTCCCACTGTTGGCATCCGCTTTCATCCACATTATTGCTCAGATTATTAACAGAACAGTCTATGAGGAAGCAAAGAGATACAGAATCTGAAATCATGCTTAATGAAGTGATTAGACTACCCACCTGTTACCCACTGTCTTCCCGTTACACAGTCATGTGTTCTAGGAACCTCAAGAGAAACTCTCAAAACAAGTATTTGCAGAATCATAGTAAGTTGATGCCTCAAAGGATTCCAAATGTCACTTAAAACAGGTTCTACGTTTTCATACATTTAAAAAAAGCAAAAGCAAAAACCAAGACTGAAGCCAGTCAGCAGAGGTGCACCCCCACTTCCCTAATATCACATCCACGATCCTAATTCAGCTCTTGGTTGCTAGAAGTCAGGCCAGGGGAGAAAGCTCTGGGATAACAATTGTTACAGCTTGTGTCTAGTTGTTCCCCCAAATCCTCATGCAGTCATGGGGTGGCTTCTTCTAGGGTTTATGATTGACTCATGATCCAATGCTGGGACTACAGGTGTCAGTGCTGCACCTGGCCTGGGGAAGATAATTTCATACTACAAATGAAAAGAAGGGAAAGAGGCTTGCTAGCAGGTGAAGCTGCTGCCCCTCCTTTGCCTCTGAAGCAGCTGCCCCGTGCCATGTGCTACTCTGCCTTGGAACCAGCCGAGTACGATCTGAAACCTCCACTAACTGTGAGCTACACAAACCTTTCCTTCCTTAAGTCTGGGTGTTGGGTAATTTGTCCTAGCAAAGAAAGAAGAGTATGATAACAATAGACCAAAGAATCTGTGTACGGTCTCTCATAAACTGGACAGAGGACTTGAGAAAGGACATAGCACCATGATTTCAGAACCACATTCTGCAAACACCCCAAGATCAAAAGCTGACAGAGGGAGGTTCATTTGTCAGGGTGAACAGTAGCTTGGCTAGAAGGCCACCTATGGCCACAGCAGCCCAGCCAATGTTGGATGCTGTTGAATAATAAGCAGCTAAGACTCCCCAAGGAGATAGAGCAGAGGGAAAGCTTGCACTCTCAAAGGAGATTTTGACAAAACTAGAAACACTTTAAAATACAACACAAATGAAAGAAAAGGTCTGCATGTTTTGATTTTCAGCTTTGTAATTTTCTAGTTCAAGTCAGCTCATGGCCACCAATGTGCATAAATCCAGTGCTCTTCCCACACATGCAGTGTGATATCTTAAACAAACAGAGCCATGGGCTGTGATCTGGGAGAGCATCCCCTCTACCTGTAAAATGAGGAATCTTTGTGCAGCTCAGAGTCCACAAGAAGGTTGGCAAAAGCCAGGAGAGTGGAGAGCCAGAGGGGCTCTAGCAGCTGGGTAGGAGGTCCCTGGGGCTACGGGGCTCAGACAATTCACAGTATGTGAATAGTAACTGCAAGAAAAACACCCCAGCTAATTTCAATCCACAGCTATAATCAAAACTCTTACTGTAGTTAAAGCAAGCTTTAGGGCTGGACAGATAGCTCAGCGGACTAAAGCACCTTCTTAGGCAGAACGCACCAGCCGGGATTCGATCCTCAGTGTGCTGTGTCAGTCCTGCCCCCAGGGTACACTGAAATGAGGAATGAGATTGGGCATGGTGGTGTGTGCCTGTAATCCCAGCAGTTGGGAGGCTGAAAACAGGAGAATTAGTACAAGTTTGATCTACATAGTAAGACCCTATAGACCCTGGAGACCCCGTACTAAATACAGGGGTGGGGGAGAAAGAAAAGCCACCTTCCCCTTCCACCAAATCTCTTTAAAAGAACTACTAGTACAGTGAAAAAGAGACTGGGTTAAATTTTCTCTCTCTTTACAATTTCTGATCAAGTTGTTAATGAAAAGCCTGGGGAGGGGGAGAGGGGATGGGGGAGAGAGAAAGGGAGAGATGCAGAGAGAGATGAAAATAGACACAGAAAGCTGTTGAACTGTGCAGTCAACCTTGAAATAAGGGACTGATGATGTTAATGTCAGGAAGGGACAGACATACATTTACAGACAGTTAAAGGACTTCTTTCTAGAAGGAATACACACACACACACACACACACACACACACAATAGCTAAGATAATTGTAATACTAATTTCTGTTGGTTTATTGAAAGGACTAGTTAATGCTTAATTGCTTGGCCAAGTTTGCATGCCTATATTTGGTAATCTGAACTACTGAGCTATAATAGTAGTAGCTACTACTATAGCTAACAATATGCAATATAACAGCCAATGTTAATTTCCTATCATTTTGTTTTGAAAATCTGCATCACGTTTATTTTTTTTATTGGGGTGTGTGTGTGTGTGTGTGTGTGTGTGTGTGTGTGTGACAAATAGCTTCCCTCTGGATGGTCATGCAGATTGTGGGGTAAGTGAGGAGTGAAGAGGATCTAGCCTGGGAACCAGAAACATGAGTTGCGCTCCTGATTCTACAAAATCTCTGCCCCTCATCTCCTACCACACTAAAACGTTAAGTGACTCACAGCTTTAAAGTCCAGGACAAAATTCTGCCAACTCTGTAATACTGAATTCTCTTCAGAATGACGAGACAATCATACTTATTTCCCAGGGGCATGGTAAAGATTAATTAAATAAAAACAGATACCATAAAGGTATGATGGAGCAATACCAACCCTACATATGCATTGTCATTTATTTTCATCAACTGTCCTACCAGACAGAAGTCAGTTTGATCCTTGGTTTACAGAGAAGTGTGTCAAGGCTCAGAGAAGTTGGAAAACTTATATAAATTCACACATGGACTAACATGGAACTGAGGCTCCAGTTCTGCTTAAACTCAGGCCTCTCTTATAATTCTGTATAACACAACCACTCTGATAATATATGTGCCAGCTCCTGGAGCATAACAGATTATCAATAAATACCATAATGCCTAGACTATCTCCCAGTGTGATGAAGTATTTTAATATATGTTTATTGAATGAATGAATAAACAAACAAATAAACTGTGTCACATGAGGCCGTTCCACTGAGATTCTAGACCTTCAGGGGCTATCCAGTCCTGCAACTTGGATTACTGATGGGATTCTAGGGCAAATGCCTTTTCAAGGAGTCGGGTTTCAGAGCTGGAAGATGTGTTCATCTAAGTACATGAAATACAGCGATCTGCATGAATCACAGCACCACAGCACAGCCCGGGAATTCCATAAGTACACTTGGAGCTGAGAGTCTAGCTTCCCACTGAATCTTAAAAAGAATAAACAGATGAGGAAAGAAAGTCTTTAATTCACTAGCACTTTCCTGCTATACTAATCTAAACAAAAATAAGTAAACAATTGAATCAGACTTAAAATTTTGAGAAAGAGCTTCTCTATCTTCATTGTGACTTCCTAAAGTCTCCTGGACTTTTTACACAGTCACATGCAAGATGGCCTTTTCTGGCTTTTGGGCTGACATTTGCTGACAAAATGCTACACAGAATGTGTAGTTGCATGCCTACCCTCTAGAATAGGCAGAACTCTCAAAACAATATCTAGAAACCTCACTCCCCACCCCAAACTCTGTAGTAGTCAGAGTTTATAAGGGAACAGATTTAATATAGGACACATAATTTATAGGATTATTTTATAATCCACCCAGAATCAAATGCGAAAGAGTCAAGGAGATCTAGCCACACACTAGAGACCAAAAGAATCCAGCGGAAGGCATAGATCCCACAGGATTGATGTCCTACATCAGTCCATTTGGAGGCCTAGAACTTGTGATAGTTTCTCACACAACTCTCTATCAAAGATCTGTTTGGGGAAGGCCCAAGAGTCAGTGGTGGTCTACTGGTTGATACATTGTGTCAATCTGAGATATTTAAAAGTTTAATTAAGTGACTCAGCAGGGATCCAGGGTTCTTAGTTTATAAACATCCACATCCTGTACAGAAGGAGGTCATGGACATTGTGTGAGTTTTCCACCCCAGCCCCAAGGTAGCCTGCTCATAATGTAGCCAGGGAAGAGAGGCTTGCGAGAAGCCGAGAAACCGTAGCTGCTGCCCCTCCCTTTGCTCTTTGCTGTTTTCTGTGACCAGGAATGGCTGCTCTCTGTGCTCCTCTGCCTTGGATTCAGCCAAGCAAGGACTGACACCTCCACTAACTAGGTGCTAGATAAACCTTTCCTTCTTTAATTTTGGATGTTGGGTATTTTGTTCCAGGAATGCGTAAAATGTCACCAAGACAGATGAAAGCTAGAAAGCTTGTCCCAGTGGGATCAAGGATCTGTGCCAGTAGGCTGAGGTCTGCACTAGAGCTAGATAGCAATGCTCAAGGTAAGGACAAGTGCTCCTCCATGGAGAATCACAGCCATCCTCAGTGACAGAGAGGACCTGAACTGTGACAAGGAAAACAGCTGAGTTCATATAAGGAAAACCACTGTGACAAGCTCCTTCGGGAAAACCAGCAGCATGCCATCTCCTCCAGGTTTCCTTTTCAGTCGTGGACAACGGTGTCCAATCCACATCAGCACTGCGCTGGTTGAGTTTATCTAGGGATATACAAGTTGACCATTAGCTATCTGCCACACCAGCATCTTCTCTTTTTTGTCCTCTCCTCCTTGTGCTAGTAAAGAGCAGGATTACTTGGTGGTAAGTGGTCCAGTCTCTATCCCCTTTCTAACCACGCACAACATCCAGTTCATCCAAGAGGTGAGTTCTCTCCACTTCATCATCAGAACCAGTAAATGGTGTGAAAAGCAAAAGAGAGGAAACAATAATAATAGAAGTACATAAAACACTGGAACACGGAAGAAACTTTCACAAAACACATGGTCAAACGCAAGGGCAGGAAGACGCAAAGAAATGGAGCCCAAAATGTGCTGTCCTCCAGTGAACATAAGAAATTAAGTTGGCCGAGGGGGTGGTGGGAAATGTTGTCCCAAATAGCTAATCAATGCCAGATACCAGCACCAGCAACTGCTAATAATGAGGAAAGAATCACCTCTCTTCAGCTGTAATTATTTCTGACACAGGTCTCTAGGAGGAGTGTCAAGACTCAGGTTAGCATCTCAGTGTGTTAATAACCCATGATTGCCAGGAACTCACAGTGGCTGAAGGAGAGGAGAGTTTGGAGAAAGAGAAGTGGCAATTAGAAATACTTGTCATGGTAATTGCATTGTGAAGAACAGGCATCCACATTTCAGCAGCCAGTGTAAGTTTGCTTCTTCCTGACTTTAGAAAAATATCTTCCAGGCAGGTAAAGAAATGGAAAATACATCAAATTTTCTAAAATAACAGTGTGGAAAAATAATATTATTGCTGTCCAAATAATAGTGCTAGATAAAAACTCTTGAAATTCATAAGGTTGAGAGCAGCATAACTTGACCAACCAGTAAAACTGCCTCCAGCCAACTAGCAGCCACCTGATCTTACCACTGCAAGTGGTGACTTCAGTTGATGTCAACATACTGTCTTCTGCCAAGACCAGAACAGCGCTGCTCTTCATTCTTTAATTTCTCTCCTTATCAACACTGAGCACACCCAAAGCTCTTCATCTTAGGGTTGGTCTGATCATGTAAAGGGAAGGGGAGAAATGGTCAATCAAAGCCTCCCAGATTTCAATCCCATAATACAATGTGGTAGTATATTGTGGAAGCCAATGAGCACAACAGTGTTTCTCTTCTGTGCCACTTGGAGAAGTATTCAGAAACCAGGAAATGCAGATGTTCAACTCCACCTCCAGTACTGAGAGTTCCACCTTAGCTCTAACACGGAGTATTAAACATGGATCTGCTATGAGCATTCTAAAAAGGGAACATGATCATGTTGATCCCAGACCTCACCATCCATCAGTGGTTCCCACATTGTTCTGGGGACAAGCTACAAATCCCATTAATACAATGTTCATAATCCACAAACCCCTCCATGATCTGGTCTTCTCCAAGACTCACAATCCAGCTCTGACATACTCACATCACAATTTTTAGCACTAGTCTATTAACGACAGATCTTGAGATCTATCATGCTCCCTGAGCCCACATATTTTTGCATGAGTTGTTCTCTTTTAGAATCTCTTCTACCTACTTAAAACTACGCGTTGAGAACTCACCTCTGGGGACACTTGTGTTCAGAAGCCTTGCCTATTCTCGCCCCATATCCACCCTGAGAAATCTGAACCTGGGGCCTCTTCTGTGGGCTCGTATTACATTCAGGCTTTGAAAAGTTCCTGTAGGACAGAATCAGTCCCAATGCACATACTTGCCCACCTCCCCACAACACTGAGTGACTTGAGACCGGTACTTCCTTTTCTTTTCCCCCAGTTTGGTTCCAGTAAGAGTCTTTTTGCCAGGTTCAAGTTGAATAGAATCCATAGATGAATAAAGAAAGTAAATTTAGTTAATGAGAGGAGATCAGTTGGTACATTCAGAAATAATTAAACCTCTTTAACAAGTAATGCTTTTACCAACTCTAGGGCTTAAAGGCCAACTTCTATGTAGTGGGAATGGGCTGGTATCTAAGGTTTTGCAATATTTAAAGAATTTTTTAATTCAGTAATTTATAGAGGTAATAAAAATATTCAGTGAAAACTGAAGACACATTCTAGAGAGGCAATGAATTCTGTTGACCCTCTGAGCTATGCCTCTTCTCTGAAGAACAAATGATGAACTCCACCTAAGTCAGCCAGAACTATCTTTTGTAAATCACATGTTATTCTATCCTTATGAGTTGGTGCTGGAAAAAAGGGGGGTTTAAATATCTGGTTCTCAAATTTCTAGAAAGGTGATGCCCTCTCTGCTAAAGAAAATGTTACTTGTGTTGCTAGAGTCACTACAGCACTATGTCCTCATCCTGCACTCAGAGTCTCTGGTTTCTCTCACTAGGAGATGCCCTAGGAAGCTCAATATTTCTCCAGAGAAGGGTGATTTTAGAGTTTGTTTGATGTAAGAGTATTTTCCTGACTGGTGAACAAGTCTTTTCCTGCTCTGATTCAGACTTATTTGGACCATATTTGCATAATGGTGCATTATTTCCTACATAACACCAGCAAATATCCCCTGGGCAAGGCAATTTAAGAACTGACATTAGTTTCATTATTTGATGCTGGGTGATGGTGATCTTGGCCAAGGCCAAAAGGGCCTGCGTGGAGCCTGTGACACCCCACCATCTATGCTAGATACTTAGTTACCTGGAAAGCCACTTGCCTGAGGAGAAGGAATCCTACAGAAAGAACAAGCTGGGGACCCCGCAGGGAAGCAATAAAGGAAGAAAAGATAGAGAGGAATCCACATACAAAATTTCCTATTGTGGTTTGCTAAATGCAGCCAGGAGTGGTGAGCAGAACTGAAGGAGATTTTTCCCAGGAAGGTTTTCGAGAATCAAGGAAACAGGACAAAACACAAGCCCGAAACGCTGCATGTCTATAGTAATGTCAGGAGACTTTGCAGGTAGAAGCATCAGAAAGAAGCTTCCTAGCCAGGAAAGCAGGAGTGAGTGCCTTCCTTAGGGGTAAGACGCCATCAGGAGGCTGAGCCTCGGAGGAACAGATGAAAGAACTATTCCTGAGCACTATGGAGACATGCCCTGGGAGTGCCCAGAAATATCTGGATAATGGGGGACATGGAAAAGACTTAAATGAGGTCAGATTCTTGCAACTGTAAGAAGTGAGCTCAAAGTCTTGTACACGTAAGTTGCTATTCATAAACTAGAAAAGCTTAATAGTATCAAATTCATTGTCATCACACTTTTTGTTATGGTTTGAAAACAGTTTTTCTCCTCTCAAATTCCTGGCTGAAAGTTCATTGTCTATCATGGTATTGTTAAGAAATGGAGCCCTTCAAAGGTGATTCGGTTGCTAACAGCAATTAATGCTGGGGATAAGGATGTGGAGCCATAGTAGAATGCTTGCCTACCATGCACAAAGCCCTGGCTTGTGTCTCTAGTACCACAGAAAAGTTTTAAAAGCAGATAAATTTTTGGACATTGCTTTTGGGTATAAACAGGGAATAATGTACAAACTGAGGGAAAGAGGAAGAAGAGAAGAGGAAGTAAAAAGCATTGAGATGCAGTATGTATATTCAGCAGCTCCTTATGACAAAAGTATTCATTATGTATCACAACATTTTCTAATAAAGATATGAATAATAACAGTAGGATGTAGTGCCTTGTCAAGGGGGTACATCCTCATTCCTGTGGAACTGGGTTAATTATCACAAGAGTAGGTTGTTATAAATTCAGGCCTTCTCTCCTGTCAGATCTCTTCCTCAGGTGTCCATTTGCCCTTCTACTTTCTGCCATGAGCTGATGCAGCATTAAGTCCACACCGCCAGCCAAGCAGAGGCAGCTGGCACCACGCTTTTGGACTTCCCAGTCCCCGCGATCATGAGCCAGAAGAAACTTCTACTCATTATAAATCAATGAGTTTCAGGTATTTTGTTATAGTGACAGAAAACAGACCAATGCACCTTTCCTGTAAAAAATTGTCAAAAGCACCTAAAACTATTTCTGGCACAAAGAAGGTACTCAGTGAATATTAAATTTGTTGATGGGAACAGATCACAAGGGAATGTGAAAACAAATCTGCTACGTAATTATTCTGTCCTAGAAAAGATAGTGCTGACAACCAATGCTCTGAGTGGTGCCCTCCGCTGTTTCATTTTTCTTTTATGTATTGCTTCTGGATGAGACATTAACAAGTCTGAGATTACCCCACCCTCCCCTCCAGTGATTTACAAAGCTGGTCCAAGCTGATCCAAATGCTTTTAGGTTCAACAACTATCCCAGAAAGAAGACAAAGTGCCCTGCCTGGCCCCTCCATCCCTTACTTCCCCAACCACAGCACACTGGAACCTTATTCTCCAAGGTCCACTCTGATAGGAGGACTCAGTGTCTGTGACTTAGGAATCGTGCAGCTCATCTTTTGTAGCGATTTGTAAATTTTGCCCTTAATGTGGGTGCTGTCCCATCTGCCGGTTGTTTTGTGAAGAGTGTTTTACAGCTCTGCTGCTGGGATGCACAGATGTTGCCGGCTGTGTCTTGGTGAGGTGGTAAAGGCTGCAAGGAAGGTGGAAGCATTAATTATCTTCCTACAGCTGTTCATTAGCCCACAGACACCTCGGCACACTGTTTTCGGGACTGACGCACACTACAGTGACAGCCACATGACTACAGAGTGCAACAACCCAGGAGATTTGAGGGAGAAGGAGAAGAGCTGAAGGTTAGAATGGAAAGCGAGACCCAGAAGAGCTGGAGATGGCCTGTCTCAGCTTTCTGGGGAAAAGGGAGATCACAGGGCTCTCTGTGACGTAACCTCAGACTCAGCCCCTGCACAGCAGTGAATCCCCAGCACAGGCTGCACACAAAACTCCTCTCCCCCGGGTGAGAAGAACCTCTCACAAGAGTGCAAGAACAGGATGCAGGAGCAACACAGCCGCCTCTTTAAATTTTAACTTCTAAGTGTCAGTGAAAGATGCTGATTCGACAGTCCTTTCCACTCAAATGCTGAGTCAATTCAGTCTCAGTAGAAGCACAATTCCCATCAATGATCTACAGAAAAGTATTTCAGACCTCAATATATTTGGCCTGCTGAGATCTCACCTTAACTCCATTTTATTTTACTCCACACAGGGGAAATAGAAATGATAGCCTCAAACACTGATAGAGCAATATTCAGATCAGCTCTTGCGAGCTTTAGCCTGTCCATCTTGCTGCCATACTCCTGGTTCTAAGCACCACAATGGGGCCTATACTTTATTTTCACATAGGGTGCACCCTTGGCCCTGCGTCCTACGTTTTAAAACAAATATTTTTATGAAGTCACAGTGGAAAGGTATAGCTTTTCTTGCCTCAGCCAGCACCTTATACCCTTGTGTATGCCATTCATAAAGTATCCAGAAGAATAATCCTTTATGCAAATTAAGAGTGTCTATCTTCCCAGGCCAGGTTAAGTTCAAGGATGGAGCACATAATGTGCTCCCTGTCCAAGGCTTTTAGCAAGAAAGGGATTCAGCGACAAGATAAGGGTAAATGAAGCCTTTCCCTGGTGTTTCATGGAAGTATCTGGCAGGGAAGAATATAGTCCCTACCTGTCAGGCCTTATGCTGCTTCTTAGCGTTCAGACTTTGGTCACCTGACTGGAGCACCACTATAAGCAATAAACCAGGCTATCGTACCTGCTCTCTCCCAGCAGGTCTGCCATGCTTATCTTCCTTTGGTTCCAACAGTCACATCACAGATGACCACAAGAATTTTTAGCTGTCACATTCTACCCAGATTCCCACTCACAGGCCGTACTGCACAGCTATTTCAATAATGATATTTGTTTGTGGTTTGGTCCAAGTGCCACCGTATGGCCCTAGAATGACAGAAGACATAGCAAAACCCAGCCATAGAGGAAGCAAAGACGTGTGATCGTGTCCCGCCCGCAAACCCAGATCCAGCCTACGTCATTTGACAGATCCGATTTCTTTTTTTCTTTTTTTTTTTTTTTTTTTT
>PVJA010005327.1:26738-79943 GCA_004027025.1 Myocastor coypus | reverse complement strand
TTTTTTTTTTTTTTTTAATTTTATTTATTTTTTTATTTTTTTCTTGTTTCAGAACCTTTATTTGTTTATTCACTCATTTTTTATGGCCGGCTCAGCCCGCCCCGAGGGCAGGGCTGGCGCAGCATGTGGTGCCGGGGATCGAACCACGGTCCCTGAAGCCGCCCAAGCTTTCACAAGGAGGCGCTTTAGACCACTGAGCCATCCCACTGGGCCCCTTTTTTTTTTTTTTTTGTGGGACCGGGGTTCAAACTCACGACCTTGCACTTGCCCAGCAGGCACTTGTGCCTCGGAGCTATCTCCCCAGCTCCCGAGAGCACATTTTCAAAACAGATAAAATTCAGTCTTTAGATGTGAGCAGCATGAATGACAGTTTTTTTGTTTTTTAATTTCTTAGTTGTTTGGGATCCTTAAGCATGCATAAAGCTTTGAACAAGAGGACCCATGGAAAAACTAGGCATCTCTGAGCACTCAGTTAGGCCACAGCTGGGAAGGCCTCTGGGTTGTCTACAACCAGGGCTGAAGCGCTCAGCTTATCACTGCTGCTGAAGCAGCTTGCACCCCTGGCATCTATCTCCACCTCACCCTCCCCTCCTACCACCTAGGCTTCCAGAAGTGATGGTCCATCATGCCCTTCAGTGTGAGCTTCTTCACTCTCTGACTTATGACACACAAACACTCTTCTTCAGGGCCCATCAGATACTTCATTTGGTTTCCTGTTATTAAATTCTACCTTTGCCCAGTTTTTATTTTGGATCATCTTCCACTCATCCAGTCATCTCTTTTGTGCCCTCTTCCTTAACCTCTTCAAGTTCAGTCTCTTTATTTTCAGTGTCTGCCACAGGGTACACTGCACCTTCAGGTTTTTCTTCAGTCACATTTGATTGACCTAAGTCAGTTAATTCATCTTTGACAGTTCCCCAGTTGTGAACTCTGCTGCCTCCTCTTCTGTCCTCATGTTTCAGGACAGATCTGTCCCTTCCCCTATGCCTATCAAATTCACACTTGCCACCAGCATCATCTGCTCGTGCCACAGCTACCTCACCCTCTTCCAAGGCTGCCACACCCATGGACAGGCCTATCAACTGAAGAGTCTCCTCCACTCTTTTCAAGTGGTTTCTCAGATCTTCTTTCAAGAGTTGGTCGATTTCTTATCAATTATTCTTCCTTCCCCTGAAATTCTTGATCAGGTCTTCTTCCAAAAAGTCTTATTGGTTCTTTCTTCAGCACCATGGGCAGCTGCTTCCCCTCTTTCTTGTCCACCACTCTAATGCTGGGCGACAGCGGGTTGTTATGCTCTTTCTGGGACTCCCCACGCATTAATGAAGGTGGCCTGAGGCATGCTCTTGGCCCTAGGGCCCCCAAAGCTGCCCCCACTGGCTTGTTTTTGTTTTTCTCCACTGCCTTTAGCATCTCAAAGGGGTCCAATTCATCACAGAGGTTGGCTGACCATGCAGCTGAAGCCTTCCTGTAGGTGCTCAGACATGATGGCAGCTTGGTGGTGCATTCCTCTTCAGACTGCATGAGGCCTCGAAGAGCCAAGAGCACCTGCTTCATCTCTCCTCACAAGATGGCAGGGACATTGTACATTTGTGTGTGGGTGTGTGGGTGTGGGTGTGTGTGCACACGCATGCACATGTGCACATGCACGTGTGTGTGTGTGTGCACATGTGTATAGGGTAAGGAGAGAGGGATAAAGTGAAATACCAATTAGAGGAATCTGGGTGAAGAAATGTCAGCTATTAATACTACTGCAGCTTTTTCTATTTGGAGTTTTTTTTAATGAAAAATTTAAAAATCGGTAAACCTAACTCTTCAAATAACAATTCAGTACAAAAATATATCAAAAGATTTAAAAAAAGAAAGGCATTTAATAGAATTCAAAGCCTGGTGTGGTAATGCACACCTATAATCCCAGCAGTCAGGAGACTTAAGCAGGAAGATTACTGCAGCCTGGACTAAACCAGCCTGGTTTAGTCAAAACCAGCCTGGACTAAAAAGTGAACTCAAGGCAAACCTGAACAGCATAGTGAGACCCTGTCTCAAAAAAGATAAAAAAAAAAAAATTAAAAATTCAATATTTTTTTCATGACTCATAAGAAAAGAGTTCTCAGGAGACTAAGAAACATCTTTGATCTGATAAAATATTTTAATAAGAATCCTACATAAATAGCATCACAGTGATAAAGGGCTGGAAATGATCTCCTTGAGCAAGGAGCAAAGAGGTGCCCTCAGCTTTGTGTCTGTTCATTGTTGTACAGTACTACCATAGTTACACAAAGAAGAAAGACAAACAATGAGTAAAACTAGAGGTTTAAAAGTTAAACCCATGGTGGCAGAAGGGCCTGCCTGGCAAACACAAGATCCTGAGTTCAGTCCCTGGTACCACAAAATCATCATCATCCCAATTAGTTTTTTTTAATTGTTTATTTATTTATTTGATGCAGGGCTTCACTACAAGGTTTAGACTCACCAGTGCTGGGAATACAGGCATGCACCATAATGCCTGGTTTCAGGGCCAAGAAGACATATGGTGCAGGGGATTGAACTCTGGTCCTTATGCTTACCAAGCAGGTATTTAGACCACTAAACTATCTCCCCACCACACTTAGTTTTTGCAGATGACATAATTCTGTATTTGAAAAGTCTAAAAAATCCAGGTGTGATGCCACACACTTGTAATCTCAGAAGCTTAGGAAGCTGAACCAAGATGATCATGAGTTTGAGCTAGCCTTGACAATTCAATGAGATCTTGTCTCAAAATTTAAAAATTTAAGCCGGGCGTAGTGGCGCACGCCTGTAATCCCAGCACTCAGGAGGCTGAGGCAGGAGGATCAGTGTGAGTTCGAGACCAGCCTGAGCTACAAAAGTGAGCTCAAGGCCAGTCTGAGCTGCATAGTGAGACCCTGTCTCAAAAAGACAAAAAAAAAAAATTTAAAAATTTAGAAAGGAGGTTGCACTGTAGCTCAGTGTGAAAGCTTTCCAGTATTAAAAAAAAAAAATGTAAAGAACTAGACATAAATTCTTAGAATAAATTAGTTTAACAAGATTGTTTATACCAGGTAAATATACAGAAGTCACTTGTAAGCCGGGTGTGGTGTTGCACACCTGTATTCCCTGCACTTAGGAGGCTGAGGCAGGATTATTGTCAAGATCAAGACCTGGGCTAAAATGAAACTCAAGGTCAGCTTCAACTGCATAGCAAGACCCATCTCAAGGAAGAAGAAGAAGAAGAAGAAGAAGAAGAAGAAGAAGAAGAAGAAGAAGAAGAAGAAGAAGAAGAAGAAGAAGAAGAAGAAGAAGAAGAAGAAGAGGAAGAGGAAGAGGAAGAGGAAGAGGAAGAGGAAGAGGAAGAGGAAGAGGAAGAGGAAGAGGAAGAGGAAGAGGAAGAGGAGGAGGAAGAGGAAGAGGAGGAAGTGGAAGAGGAGGAAGTGGAAGAAGAACAAGAACAACAAGAGGAAGAACAAGAAGGAGGAGGGGCAAGAGGAGGGGAAACAGGAGGAAGAGAAAAAAGGAAGGGAGACAAAGAAGAAAGAAAGAAGGAAAGAAAGAAAGAAAGAAAGAAAGAAAGAAAGAAAGAAAGAAAGAAAGAAAGAAAGAAAGAAGGAAAGAAAGAAAGATGCAGAGCTAAGGTTGTAACTCAGTGGTAGGGTGCTTGTCTAGCATGCCTGAGACTCTGGGTTCCATCCCCAGCACCATGGGGAAAAAAAGATGAAACATAGTCCCAATCTCATAGCCTACATGAAAAATGTAATTTTGTGTGGCGTTTCATCTTAAATGTGAAAGGAAAGAAAGCTTTCCTAGAAAACATAATATAGAAGGGAAAAATACAAGATTCTTTATGATCTTGGGGTTGCAAACAAATTTCAATATGATACCAAAAAAACTGAGAACCGTGAAAGGAAAGACTGAAGATTGGATTGCATGGAAATTAAGGGCTTCAGTTCATCTAAAGATACCATAGAAAGAACAATAAGGCAAATTTCAGAGAGAGATCACTGCCTGCAACACTTATGATCTACAAAGGCACTCACCCAAGCCACACAGAGTGAGAAGACCTCAGGGGAAAGGTTGGGAAAAACAAAGACAAGATGTTTCACCAGTAGCCACTAACAAGATGTTTGGCGTCCTTGGTTCCTGGGAAGTGCAAACAGAAGCCAGTGAGGTGATATAGAGGTCTCTGGAGTGACTAGAATCCAGGAGGCCACATCAGGGGCTGAGGGAGATGTGAAGCAGCTGGGGCTGCTTCTTGGCTGCAAGAAAGGATGCAATAAATACAAGTACAGAGGAAACTGGCATCAGCTAAAAGCTGGGCACTGAACACCACCTGGAGCTGAGGAATTCCACCTGGTGCCACATGAGCAACAGCACATCCATGGAAGTACCACCTGTCACAGCCCAAACCAGAAAACAGCCATCTGTAGCAACAGGATGTACTAACACAGGAGGATATTAAAGCAACGCATGCTGTTTAGTATGAAAATAAGTGCACAAGAGACATGAAGCTCGCAAATACAATAGTGAAGGAAGTCAGATATAGCTGATTACAGGTCCAAGTTTAGAAACAAGGTGAAGCCATGCCTCCATGTTTGGGGGCACCACACAGATAGTGAGCCACAAGGAAACAGGACTCAGACCAGAAGAGGAGTAGAAGAGGAAATGAGCAGCTGAATGGCACAGGTGAAGGGGCTCTGGCCCAACAGGAGCGGTTGCTGGGCACTCAACCACTGACCTAGATCCCCACAGTTTTTGTTTTGGTTTTATTTGGGGTTTTTCTTGACACAGGAGTTGGTAAGTTGCCCAGGCTGGTTTCAATTCACCATCTTTTTGCTTCAATTTCCTTAAGTGCTAGGATCACAGGCACATATCACTGTCTGTTGTTCCCAGTCCTTTTAAGGTCTTGCTAAATTGCCCAAGCTGACTTGAGCTTGTCTCCTGCCTCAGTTTCCTACATAACCAGAATTAGAAGTGTGCACTCACTAGGCTGGCAAAATGGCTCAGCGGTCTAAAGCACCTGCTTAGGCAAGCTTAGGCAACTGCAGGGACCATGGTTTGATCCCTGGCACTCACAATCCTCCTCCCTCAGCCTCTGGAATGCTAGGATTTGAGGGTTATGTCACTACATTCACAATCCAAAACTCTGTGTGAAGGATTCAGTGAGGTCAGTGTAACCTTGATCCCAAAACTGATAAGAGAAATACAAAGAATACAAGGAAAGAAATAAAATTATAGACCCATTTTACTTTGAATATAGATATGAACATATATGTAACAATTTTTAATTCTTTTTAATCTCTTTCCTCTGTTCTCACATCTCCCTTCATCTCTATAAATAAGTTTAGGGCTAGGGATATAACTGTGGCACAGTGCCTGCCTGGCAAATGGCAAGTCCTCAGGAAGCTGGGGAGATAGCTCAGCAGCATAAGTGTCTGGCAAGTGCAAGGTCCTGAGTTCAATCCCCAGTACCAAAAAGAGAGAGGAGAGAGAGAGAGAGAGAGAGAGAGAGAGAGAGAGAGAGAGGTCCTGAGTTCAATTTCTGGTATAAACAAATACATGTTTAGCTTATTTTATTTATAATTAGCTGAAACAAATGAGGTATTTAAAAACTGTAACATCTATGACATCATTCTGAAATAGTTTATCCTGGTGGTACAGAGTGATTTGACCCTGAAAGTGGATTAATGAAATTAACACAATTCATTACAGTAAGGGAGAAAATAGGATAACTGTCTTAATGAAGAAGGGGCATTTGACATTTATAATTCTAAGAAATTTCAGAAAAATAAGAGTGGGAAGATATTTTCCTCCTGGATCAAGTTATGTACCAAAGCACACAACAAGCACTCCTCTTCAGGAAGAAACTGGATGCCTATTGAAGATAACTAGAAGTCACCAGCCCACAGCCCAGGGCTAGGACCAGCAAGATAGCCAAGGCCGGTCACCCAGCTACAGTATCACACCACAGCATCCATCAAGCAAGGACACTTTCCTGTATGACTCCCAGGACTCCACTGCCCAGTAAACTCTGATAATACACAAGTGGCTAAGGAACTGGGGCTGGGAGAGACCACAAGGCCAGAAGGAGGCTGGTAAGACCCTGGAACAAATGGTGACTAATGAGGAAAGAGTAAAGGTTATTGTATGTAAAGAAGCTGCTTTCACTGACACTACCTGCAAAGAGGTCCCAGGTAGACTAAAGACCTAAGTATGGCAGACAACATGGATTGTCAGGGACTGGAATGGGGTAGACTCCATGGCAGAGCTCTTGCCCAGCATAGATGAGGCCCTGGGTACCATGACATATGGCAGTACCACAGAATGGGATCCCCTTCTTCTGTCTTGAGGAAGATCTCAGGTACATTCACATCAAGAGGCAGGAAAGAAAAATGTGATTAGAACAAAGCTAAAAATTACTGGAAAACTACACAACAGAATGGGAAAAGATAAAACCATACAGGGGTTCAGATCTTGAAGTTTGAGGAATTCTGTTTAGAGAACAGCAACTCACTCACCAAGAAAATGATCAAAGGAACTGACCAGACACTTGAAGAGGAAACCCCCCAAAAGGAAGCAAGTAGGGGCCAGAGATATAGCTCAGCAGCACAAGCACCAGCCTTGCAAGCACAAGGTTCTGAGTTTGCTTCCCAGTACCCAAAAAAAAAAAAAAAAAAAAAACAGGAAGCAAATATATGACACAGTGCTGTCTTAGTCTTCTCTAATTGTTAGGACAAATGCCTGATGCTCAAAATAGGGAAGGAAAGGTTTATTTAACTCACAGTTACTGGAGGTTTCAGTCCATACTCAGCTGGCTCCAAGACAGAGCAGCACATGGCAGACAGCAACCTTTCATGGTGGCAGCAGAGAGCAAACTGGAAGAGTAGCAGGAACAATGGCTACAGAGAGCAAGTCTGTCTCCCTTAAATTGCACTCAGGCTATACACTCCAGTCTGAGTGTAATGCTCACACCCATAATCCCAGTGGATCATGAGTTTATCACAAACTCTCAAAGTCTGCCCCATGACTGCAAGAGAGACAACTAGACACAAACTGTAACAGTGCTCAAATGCAGCAGTCAGAGAAAATGTAAAATGGAATAGCCACTCCACACCCAGTCAGTGGCAAAGTAGCCACAGTAGGAAAATGTGGAGCAGGGCTGTTATGGTTTATGTCTAGTTGTCCCCACAAAGCCTCATGCAATCATGGAGCAGGGACTTCTATAGATTGAGACTTGACTCATGAGTCACTGGGATTATGTGTTTTAGTACTGATGAGATTATCGGTCTGAGTACTGCTGGGGATTACAGGTGTGGCCTGAGGTGGATAGGCTAAGGCAGAGAGCCTGATGTAAAGAGAGATAAAGAGATAGGCTAGTGCTGTTGTTCTCTGCTCCCCTGCTTGTTCTGTTGCCTCTGCCGCTATTGTTACTGTTCTGCTGCCATGAACTGGATGCTCTCTGCCCTGTTCCACTCAGCCTTGGGCCAGCTGAATATGGACTGAAACGTCCACAAACTGTGAGCTAAACAAACTTCTCCTTCCTTCATTTCCGGTGCTGGGTATTTGCCCCAGCAATGAGTAAAAAGTAACTAAGACAAGGGCAGAGGGTATCTGACCTAGAAGCCAGTGGTCACTGGTTGCAAATACCTTCGCTGACCAGAGTGGACTCTCTACCTCCGATTCTGCTCATCTGTCTGTCAGGGCCTTCTGTGCCTTGCAAAGACTTGGAGGCAGCTCAGGTGTCCATTTGTGGGAAGCAGCCAGCTGAGTGTATAATGTGCCCTGCTGGTCAAGGGCTAAGGTGCATTAACTGAAAGAAGAAAGAGCTGTACCCAGTGAAGAGGCAGAGCTTGGAGGCATAATGCTCCACAGAATAAAAGAGCTGCAGATCCCAAACTATGTGCCAAGGCACCCCAGGGGCCACAGTGAGTTCACAACTGTCACTGCACAATAGCTAACACTTTAAGAAATTTCAGGGTATGCAGCCTGTCAAACACTATAGTTCAAGAGAACTCAGAGTTCCAACACTGAGACACATTTTCCTTTGATTGTATCTTTTCATCAAGGTGGATTTTACAACATTGCTGTGATTAAAAAAAAAAAAAATAGGGGCCAGCAAGATAGTTCCATGACTAAATTGCCAGCTTAGGCAAGCTTAGGCAAGCACAGGGACCGCAGTTCAATCCCAAATACCATATGCTGCGCCAGCCCCACCCCCAAAGCAGGCTGAGCAGACCAGAACCCAGGCATAGTGTCACATGCCTATAATCCCAGCACTGGGGAGGCTGAAAGCAGGAGGATCACCAGGAGTCCGAGCTGTGTAGTGAGACTCTACAACAACCAAATACATTTTAAAAATGAAAAGAGAGAGAGAGAGAAGGAAAGAAAGAAAGAAAGAAAGAAAGAAAGAAAGAAAGAAAGAAAGAAAGAAAGAAAGAAAGAAAGAAAGAAAGGCAGGTACCAGACAAAATATCAGTGGGCTGGCAAGATAGCTCAGAGATCTAAAAAGGCTGCTTAAGCAGGCTTAGGCAATTGGAGGGACAGTGGTTCAATCCTGGCACCACATGCCACACCAACCCTGGCCCCAGGGTGGGCTGAGCTGGGCACCAAAAAAAAAAAAAAAAAAAAAAATCAGTGAGTATTGGAAACTGTATATGGGGTACCATGTCTCTTCACAATAACCCCATAGGATGCATTTTTTATTTTTACTTGGCCCAAGCTCACCCTGAAGAGCCTATTTTGTTTCCCTACCCTCCTGTTTTTCTCCTACCTGTAATAAATGTGAAACTTTGCCATCATTTTAAAGAGGGGAATATGTCCACACTAAGATTTGCAAAGGTATGTAGAGCAACCAGACCTAAACCCCTCTCAGTAAAGCAACTGAAGTTATTTATGATTACATCAATCCAGGTGTGGTGGCAGAGACTTGTAATCCCAGCATTCAAGGGGTTGAGGCAGGAGAATCACCAGAGCTCCAATCTGGCCTGAGCTATACAGGGAGACCTTAACTTTAGTAAGTAAGTATGTAAGTAAGTAAATAAATAAATCAGACCTAGAGAGATAGCTCAGAGGCATAAGCACCTACTTGGCATGCACAAGGTCCAGAGTTCAATCCCTAGGCCCAAATGCTGGTCCGGGAACCCTGGGCATGGTGGTGCACACCTGTAATCCCAGCACTTGGAAGGTTGAGACAGGAGGATCAATGTGAGTTCGAGATCAGCCCAGGGGATACAAAAGTGAGCACGAGGCCAGCCTGAACTGCATTGCAAGATCCTGTCTCAAAAAATTAAAAAAATAAAACTGGGGCTGGGGAGTTAGCTCAGTGGCTCAGTTCCTGCCTGACAAGTGTGAGGTCCTGTGTTTGATTCCTAGTACCCCGCAAAAAACAAACCAATATCAGCTGCAATAGTGCATGCTTACAATCCCAGCACTAAGGAGGCTAAGACAGAAGATCGCCACAAGTCTGAGTCTAGCCCGGGCTACATAGTGAGTTCAAGGTGGACCTGAGCAACATAGTGAGACCAAGATTTTTTTTCTGTGTTTTTTTTGCAAATTACTAAGTCGTTAGAACATAAGTACTAAAATGGTTAGGCCCTCATAAATAAACAGAACTGCTGTTATTTCTTTTGACCAAAAAGGTCCTATGAACCAAATAAGAAAGATGTCCCCAAGTCAGGGCAATCCCAGCAGCTGTCAGTTCGAGAGCTTCTCAAGGCAGCCATGTGCCTCGCCCGGTTGTCATAATCAGCTCACATCCCAGAGCTCACAGCCTACCCCCCGTAGCCTGCAGCAGTCCTGTCCACAGGGCCCTGGTGTGGGAAAGCAAGTTCACTCTCCCTCCTGGGGATGAGGGGCCCTCTCCTGGGCCCACCGGCTTTCCTGGGACCCTCCTGTGGTACAGTCCCAGGGCCCAGGCTTTTTGCAGCCAGGCCTATGTGCTGTGAAGCATCAGTCAGCACTGAACTGCATATACCAGTGACCTGCCAGTTCAGATGGCACTACCTCTGGCAGCTACACACTCAGAAGGTGCCCAGGTGCACTGAGGGAGGTGAACAAGGTCTTCTGGGGGCCACATCTCTGTGTCAGTTTCAGATCTGAGAGCTGCCTTTCTCTTCTGCTGTCACTTGTTCTATATCACTTTTGGGGATAGTAAAATGGCACTTCCACCACCCCCCCACTTGCCCACCAACCCCTGGACTTTGCCTCTAACCTTCTTGTGCCCCAGATGTGACCTGCACCCCCATCAAACAAGTGATGGCCAAGTCACCCACATCAAGTTGTGTTTGTCCCAACCTAGGTCACAGTGGCTACCATGACACCGTGACAAACATGTGTACTCTACACTTTGATGCTTGCACATCTGGGGCTTATGACTGCTAGAAACAGCACGACCCTGGCCCCTGCCTGCCTGTGCACAACACGCCCACCAAGCACTGACCATTCAGGGTGCCTTACACCAAGACCTGCAGACTGCTCAACGAGTTGGTCCCTAGGATGCCTGCCTGATCTCACTCCTTCTAAGAAGACTCACGCCTGCCCCTCCTCACTTCCAACCCCTGCCAGCCCTGTAACCCCCGGTCTCCTGTTGGGCCAGGCATTTTTCTTGGCTGTCAGCGAGAAGCTTCTTCCTCCCTGTCTCACTCTGTCTGTGTCCTATCATCATCATCACTGGTCAGAACACAGAACCAGGACTGCACTGGCACTCCATGACCAGCCCTAGGCAGTGCACACAGTGGTATAGACTCCTCCAAAAGTGACAGGGGTCATAGCCTTCATCCTCCCTAATGCATGACCCAGGGCCTAATGCCACAATCATCCCTGTACCCTCCTCCACATATGCTGAGGTAGGGGTAGCTCAGAACCAGGGCTCCCACCAAAGTAGGCAAGGACTAATACGGCACAAAGGGGCCTAAGGCCAGGGGACAAGGACAAGCATGAGACCACACTGGAGAACATGGAGTGGACAAGGCTATGGACTCCAGAAGGGATGGAAATCAGTGGCCAAGGTTCCTGTGACTAACCAGGAACCCATCTTGCCCAACCAGCCATAGTTCTCTCCAGATGACACCTGGACACATCCCTCTCCAGCCAAAGCAAGGTGTCAACAGGATGCTTGTCACACTCTTTAGACACCCACATGGTGAGGTGACTGCAGGACTGTGGTGCAGACCCAGCAGCACCCCAGCCAGCCCAGCCCACTAGCTCAGGAAACTGTGGGCCATGTGAAGAGGTCCAACTAGCAGTCAAGTTAGGTGGAACCCAGGCATTGCAGGAAGCGCTGTAGGACAGGACTGTAGGACAACTGGAGTGCATGTTTACTTACTTATTTGTTTGTTTATTTATTTTGCAGAACTGGGATTAAACTCAGGGCCACAACTGGAGCAAATATTTTTAAATCATTCATTCATTCATTCATTTAGCAGAACCAGGGATTGAACTCAGGGCCTTGCATTTGCCAGGCAGGCACTTGTGCCCCTGAGCTATTTCCCCAGCCCCTATCTTGATACACAGCTCAGACTCATAGTCATCCTCTTGTCTCAGCCTCCCCAGCCTCAGCCTCCCCAGCACTGGAATTACAGACATGCCACCCACACCTGGTTTCAGTGGCTGGCACGCATGTGGTACTGGGATTAAACCCGAGTCCTTGTGCTTGCCAGGCAGGTGCTCAGACAGCCAAGCTATCTTCCCAGCCTAGAGCACGTTCTTTCTTATGTATAAAGTGATACTTGAGACACTCAACAAAAAGGTGGCATGTATGAACGTTATGTTTTGGGGTTTCTGTTTTCCAGGTACTAAAAATCCAACTCAGCACCTCATGCTTGCCAAACAGGTGCTGTGCTGCTAAGCCACATCCCCAGCCCGTTTAGGTCTTGTAACGGCTTGTCTCCTTGCAACACGGTTTTTCCCTTGAGGATCCCACCTAAGGTGCTAGGCGCAGAACCCAGGGCCTCGTGAATGCTGGGCAAGCATCCTACCATGGAGCAGCACTCCACTTATGCTGCTTTTGAATAAGCACAAGTTCCCACACGTTCCTTCCCTGTGGCTCTGGGGTCGCTGCAGTGTCTCCATGAGGACACAGAGAAGGGCTGTCTTCCCAAGCTGCTCATGGCTCTTGGCCCTGCTGTCCTGGGTTAGGATTAATGGGGAACAATCGGGGAGGGACAACAGCGTAATAACACTGCTCCTCTAAGTCAGGAGGAAAGAGGAGTCAGGTGAAAATGAGGATCTGGGCAGCTCCAGGGTGCTGCCCCTGTCCACTGGAAAGGAACTGTCCCAAGGAACTCATAGCCCCCACCCTCAACACCTGACTTTAACTCTGTATGATGATGTGGGAGCTCAGCTCTGATCTGCAGATCTTCAGTGTGGACTGTTTTAAGCCACTGTAACCCCTGGCCTGCCAGCCATGGCTGCTCATTGAGATTGTGGAGCCTGGGTCCTGCCTTCACCTGGCTCCTAGAGCCACAACCCACCTCACCATGGGAAGCCCAGATTCTCACACACACACACACACACACACACACACACACACACACACACACACAGAGAAATGGTTGCAACTGCACCAAAGCCACAGAACAAGTGAAAAAGTGACAGCTCCATGACATTGAATCTGCATTTGGGTTTTAAATGAAGTTCCAGGGGCTCCTGGGAGCCCCAATCCAGATAGGTTCCAGACTGCAGGGAGCTTATGTGGCCTTGCTTATAAAACACAGGCTTGGCCATTTCTCAAGGCCCCTTGTGTACAAACTACAGTTAGAAGCAGGAGGAGCCAGAGAGAAGAGGGCCACAGGTGGGAGGAGCTTATGACGTGGGCCCAGGATGGCAGTGCACAGTAGGCTCCATGTCTACGAAGGTCAGGTGAGAAACTCCATAAGATGGGCCTGGCAGTAGGCTCCAGGAGGCCAGGGGCTGACAGCAGCCGTACGCCTAGGCTGGTGGTGGCACTGGGTCAGGGTCTGAAGCGTGGGACAGGCAGGCAGGCAAAACTGGAGGCCAGAGGCCCACCTGTGCTTGCTGGCAGGGGAGACAGCAGGCGGCCCCTCCACTGGGCTGTGGGCGCACACCCAACACAACAGGCAGCTTTGTCAGGCCGAGCTATCATGCAGACTTCAGAACAAAGCCCCTCTGTCCACACGCCCAGGCACCAACCCCAGGGAAAGCACCAGAGCCCCCCTGGTCTCATCCGGCCCCCTCCCCAACACAGACACATCTCTGGCCAACACAGGCGGGAGGCTGTGTGCACTGCCTGCGCTGGAATATGCAGTGGGCCAAGGCAGGGTGGGAGGGCACAACTGTATTCCGGACAGATGTAGGGCTCCCACAGCCACAGCTTAGCTCAGCCACCTTGGGCCTCAGCCCCCTCTCCCCACTCAGACAGAGACCTAGAAAGGTGTCCTGGGCCCCATGGGTAGGGAAGGTTCCACTGTTTATTTCTGGGTCTCCTCGAAGCCTCCTCACAGGGAGCAGCTATGTCAGCCCCAGTGTTGCAGGCCAAGGCTAGATACTACACATATCAGCCCTGTCCATTATCCTAGAACCTGCTCTTCCAAGGTTAGCAGTCAAGGTATGGTCCCATGCATCCAGAGACAGAGGGAGGCTGTGTCCACGGCTCCTCAGCGTCTAGGTGGCAGGATCCAGATGAGGCCTGGCATGGTCCCTACCAGCCTGGCCAGCTCCTGCCGACACTGTCCCTGCAGCTTGCACAGCACCGCCTCAAGACTGGCCTCCTGGCTCCTCAGGAGCCTGATTACTTCAGCCACGGGCAGACCCTTGGCCCCTGCTGACCCAGCCTCGATCTTCACCAAACGTTGGGGCCCCCAAGGTAGCCTGGGGTCCCTGTCCTGCTTCCAGGACTGCTGCAGGGTCAATAGCTCCTGATTCACAGCCTGTCGCAAGGCCTGTCTTGCTGCACTCCACTCTGGTCCATGGCCCAGGCCACCAACCTGAACAGAAAGAGCCACAGTAGCTCAGGCTCAGCAGCTCTGTCCCCAAAACACAGAGCTCAGGGACCTCAAGGTTTCTGGGGCCAGGGATAGGGGTGTGTGGTGTCCCAGCAGGGGCTTTCACTAGCAATGGTGCCCAATACCCTCTCTCAAGACAAGGGACCACCATCACCACCCCAAGGCTGGCTCCATCCCCAAAGAGCATGTGGCCCATCAACGGCAACTGGGCCACAGACACCCTCAGGCTCTACCCCTACGACTCACAAGACCAGCTACAGACCCAACCGGCTGGTCATGAGGTCAAGGTGGATGTGGCAACATGAAGAATTCAGAGCAAAGACCTTGGGGCCTCCCATCTTCACACCTACCCAGCACGAGCCTACTTGCGACTCTCCAGGTCACCAGTGTCCCGCTATGACCCTCTGCTATAGCATTCCCACTTCCCAGGGTAGGGAGCTGGCCATTCATGCCATCTCTGGTTTTGGACAGTCCTGGGGCTTGAATTCTCATCCTACTCCAGACAACCCCAGGGAGCCGCCATCTGATTCTGAGTGGCTAGGCAGGGTGGGCTCACCCAAGAAGGACAAAGGACATGGCCTAAGCTAGCCTCACTTCTGGGTTGGAGGAACAGCCTCAGCAAGCAGGCACAGGGAACACTCTGTTTTTCATGGAGGCCTACTGAGAGGTGAGAAGAGTCTGCCTGTGGCTTATGTTAAAACACTTTCAAAAAAGAAAATGTTAGCCGGGTGTGGTGGCTCACGCCTGTAATCCCAGCACTCGGGAGGCTAAGGCAGGAGGATTGGTGCAAGTTTGAGACCAGCCTGAGCTATAAAAGTGAGCTCAAGGCCAGCCTCAACTGCATACCGAGACCCTGTCTCAAAAAAAGACAAAAAAAAAAAAAATGGTGGAGTATGCCTATAATCCCAACTACTTGGGAGGCTAAGGCAGAAACCCAAGCTCATTGTCAAGTTCAATGTCAGCCTGGGGCAACTCGGTAAGTTTTTTTTTTAAGAAAAGTTTTTTTTAAAAAGGGGGTTGCAAGCCGGGCGTGGTGGCGCACGCCTGTAATCCCAGCACTCGGGAGGCTGAGACAGGAGGATCGGTGTGAGTTCGAGACCAGCCTGAGCTACCAGAGTGAGCTCAAGGCTAGCCTGAACTGCATAGTGAGACCCTGTCTCAAAAAGACAAAAATAAATAAATAAATAAAAATAAAAAAATAAAAAGGGGGTTGCGGTGGGCCAGGGAGATCACTCAGTAGAATAAGTGCTTGCCTGGCAAGCTCAAGGTGCCGAGTTCAATCCCTGGTATTACAAAAAAAAAAAAAAAAAAAAAAAAAAGTGGGGAGTGTGTGGATATAGTTCAGTACTCCTGGATTCAAAAGAAAAAAGAAATGGAATAACAGTCAATGCTTGCAGCCAAGTACCTCCTCAGATGGCCACTGGACCTGGGGCAGTGGCTACCACCAAGCATCAGACATAGGTGCCAGACAGCACGTAGGCATCATCGTCGTCCTTGTCTTCTGCTGCTTCTTCTTCCTCCCCCTCCCCCTCCCCCTCCTCCTCCCTCCTTCTCCTTCTCCTTCTTCTTCTTCTCCTTCATCTTCTTTTTTTCCTTTTGTAGGGCCAAGGATTGAACTCAGAGCATGTGGAAGAAGGGACTGGCAGGATGAAGCGATGCTTGCACGGACACCAGGGGGCAAGCCATGCAAGGCAGACTCACCCCCTCTCGAGGATCTCTTGGAGAACAAGAGTCCCATCAGACAGTCTCGGGGACGGAGGGCTGCTGCTGCGGAGACCCCTCGCGGTGCATCTCCTTGCCTTGCTGTAAAGTGGCCTGAATGCATCACCTACCAAACCTAATCTAATTAAACTAGGTACTTCAACTAGTAGCTTAGTTAGAGTCCACCATGCCCAGGAATCAGCCCTGAAGGGGCTCCTGAAGGGGTGGGGTAGGGGCTGCAGGGACATTATGAGGGGGGGGTGTCAAGGCTAACTCAACCTGGAGGACAAGGCCCAGTCAGGTGGATAGGACTCACCTGGGTCTCCCAGGCCTGGCGTCGGCCGCGCACCTCTTCACACAGCAACTCCTGCAGAACCTGTAGCTCCTCCTGCAGCAGCTGCAGCTCCTCCTGTAGGGTCTGCAGCTCCTGAGTCACCAGCTTCAGCTTGTCACACTCATGCTCAGAGATCCTGGGCTGGAACATGGGCACAGCAGGGCCCTCTGGAGGACAGGCACCAAGGACAGTGTCCTGCAGAGACCCAAGCAAGACAGTATGTGCCAAACACAGGCCTCCAGTCAATAGAATCAAAAGTACAAAGGCCCAGAGGAGAGTGGTGGCAATCTCACACATGCAGCATCCAGGAGACAAAAGTCAGACACCTAAAGACACAAGGTAGCGTCAGAACACAAGCCACATTCTGGGCAGGACCCAGATTCAGTCGCCAAGCCAGGCTTCCTTGGGGCTCCTCTTCTTGTCTGGGAGATGGAAGACCCTCAAACCCCCAATGGGTTTCAGCCCAGAAAAGGAGGGAAAGCATGGCATGCTTACCATCCACTGCCAGAAGATGAGCTCATAGCGCCGCCACTCTAGAGCCGCCTCCAGCCGGGCATTCTCCTGCTCCAGTGCCTGCAAGTACTGCAGAGCAAACAAGCTAGATAATTCTGCCTGCACCAGCATCCATGCAAGCAGCTGCAGGGCCTATCCCCGAGGGTACCTGAACATCTGCCTGAGGGTTTCAGGTCCCTTCTGAATGGAAGGGTGGCCCTAAGTTCAAACAGGTCTTCCCTTCTGATCAAGCCCATGGTCCACCCACCTGCCCCATGGAAGATCCTAGCCTTAGGGCTAACCCTGGTCCCCCTGCTCTGGACAGCTCTGTCTCCCACCCCTCACTGGGGGTTGCACTGAGAAGAAGGCCCAAGAAGAGAGTCTGCCAATCTCAGATGCAGGGGAACCCCATTCCCTATCATTCTGGGAACCACAAAGGCTGGGAGTGCTTTGCTCTGGCTTAAGTGGGAGGTGGTAGGGCTGGGACACAGACAGAGAACAGGGAAGGGTGGGTCCAGATCAGGAGTTCTCCCCTACCCCTCCACCTAGAGCCCGATGGCCCTGCACGATGTACACACACACGTACACACACACACACACACACACACACCATACATACATACACAGAGGCCAACCCAGGAGATGTCCAGCACAGTGTGCGACAAACCTACCTCTGTCTTTAGGGCGTCTCCCATCCTGACTACAGCTGGGATCCCCACAGCTCCTCCCTCCACCCAGGTATCCTGTGTGGGAAGCCCCAATCTGGTGGCTCCTTTCTGGACACCAATTATCCAGGACCTGACCTCTGCCTGGAGAGGACAGGAACCTGGTGATGGGTGGGCCGGGGGCACTCTAAAGGCCTGTGGCAGGTCAGGACAGGGACAGGTTTCCTGTGAGAGGAAAAGAATCTACTCATGGCACTTGCATCAGGGCCATATGGCCCTATGCAGGAAGAGGACCCCTGCTGGGCAGTACATGCCAGGCCCTCTTCACCTGAATTCCCTGCTCTACAAAGAGGCAGAGAGTAGACCAAGGGGATAGGGATGAGATGGTTCAATGGAGAGTGCCCGTGAAAATGCCAGCCCCTGCCAGTGCATCCTAAATCCACCACAGCAGAGACAAGGTCAGGAACAGACAGGAGC
This sequence comes from Myocastor coypus, assembly GCA_004027025.1. Lineage (NCBI taxonomy): Eukaryota > Metazoa > Chordata > Mammalia > Rodentia > Myocastoridae > Myocastor > Myocastor coypus. The sequence continues at coordinate 62,322 of PVJA010005327.1, read as the reverse complement.
AAGTAAGTATACAGAGTATGGGCCTGGACCAGGTGGGCAGACCCAGGAAGAAGGAAGTAGCCATGTCCCCTCCCCTCCTTTCCCACCTTGCTTCACCCCTGGGACAGCTACCTCCCTGCCTACCTCCCTGCTAGGGACATAAAAAGCTACAGGTTCTCCCCTGATCAAGAAGAGTACCAAGCCATCCGACAGCATGTCTGGCACACAAGTCACAGATCCTTCCAGAAGCTTCTAGGACACAACTTGACAGTGTAAGCCCTGCAAGTAGGTCAGTTTCAGACACTGGGTACTACTCCTTCAGAACATGGGAAACAACCATAGCCTCAGGCGACCCTCATTACGGTGTCTGGCTGTCCTATGGCACCAACACACACTAGCCTCTGGACAAGGGGCATCTCAGGCCACACTCCACAAAGGGGGTCCCACAGAGCAGTTCTAGGCAAGCCCAGACTGAACCTGGGCAGCCTTGGCTTCATTCCAACCCAGAAATGGGCTGAGACACTTCTGAATGATGCCAGGGCCAAAGGCACAAGGGGACACCAAAATGCTGCCTCAGCACCTCCACATCAAGCACAGACCCTAAATGAACTGGGCCAGGGGGCATCAGGCTGGGCAGGTGCTACCAAGGGGCACCTTAGCCACTGTGGGGTTCACAGTTGCCCAGAGCAGGCTCCAGGCAGGGATCTTCAAAAGCCCAATGGACAATGGAGACCAGGAGGAGGATCATCTGCCTCCAGCCCTAAGTCCTCAGGACCCACTTGCCCAACATTCAGGACAGCCTGGAGGTGGGGCCAAGTCTCAAGGATGGGGAGGAAAGAAGACAAGAGGGGAACAGGCTGGAAGGAGGATTGCCTCAATTGACCCTAACTCTCCTATGCAACAGGACGAACTGGGGCTGGTCAACCAAAGCCAGAACTCAGGATGGCCCAGAGCCCCACTCTAAGTAACAGCCAGCCCTGGCCCTATCCTAGGAGCCCAGAGATGAAGCTGGACAAGATGGACAAGAGAAAAGAAGCAGTGGTGGCTGGGGAGATAGCTCAGTACAGTAAGCACCTGCCTGGCAAATGCAAGGGCCTGAGTTCAATCCCAGGTTACACACACACACACACACACACACACACACACACACAAAGAAGCAGTAGTAAGGGCAAAAAGAAAACGGGGAGAAGTCAGTGGGAGAAGAGAAAGAAGGAGGGGAAACTGGACATCCTGGGGAGATGCCTCAGGAAAGGACACCTGGGGTCTCACAGCCTCTCAGATTCAGTGCCTACTTTCCTTTACATCTGTGCTCTGCTGGGCCCAGCCTTCCGCCTAAGACCCTAGGAACCTATCATCTAGGGCAGCCCTGCCTGGAAAGCAGCCAGTGCCTGTGGTCAGCAAGCAGAACTGAAGCCACCAGGCATGGCCCCTTTAGCCAACCCTTTGCACAGGCCCCAGCTCTGGAAGCAGCCATCGCCTCCCTCCCAGGCATTCGTGGTTCAGCCCAGATCTGAGGCCAGGGTTCCTTTTTCCCTTGCCAAGCCAAATGCAGACCCAGGCTAGACCCTGTGCTACCCAACCTGGCTCAGGGACCAGCATACACAACACCTGCCCGATGCAAGCAGAGGTGGACAGTCCTCAAGCAGGGAGAGGTCCTGGAAGACCATTAGTCACCCATACCATCAATGACAGTAAGCTTAGCAGATACCCAGGAACAGCCACTCCTAAAAGCTAGAGCAGCCCCAGCTTACTCCAACAGGCTTTGCCCCACTGCAGGTGGCAGCCAGCCCAGGTCATCCCTTACCTGATGGCTGCCCTCTGGGTCCTTGAGCATTTCTGTTTCAGTGATAGACAGGTGGCCAAGGTTTCGGTCACTGTGGCAGCCATGGGTGTACGTGTGGATCTGAAATGGACAACACAGACCCCAGGCTGTGTGAGTGACAGTGCTCCCAGCACCAGGCCTCCAAAGGGGAGACTCTGCCCAAAGGACTGAAGTAAACATAAAAAGGGGTGTTGGGAACAAAGTTCCCAAGATCCTGCAATGCACATTTAGTTAGGAGCAGATCTGTAGGACAGTAGTCAGCAGAATCCACAGTAAGTTATTCTCAGAGATGTTTGCTTTGGCCACTATGTCCTCTCTACCCCTACCTTGCTTAAACTAGGTTGACATTTGTCACCTAACAAACCATCCCATTCTTTCTCTGTCCCAACCAAAACTCCTATACAAATGTTGCAAGCGGTTTTTTTTATATCTTTGTCCTTGTTTCTTTAAGTTACAAATAAAAAACTTACAGAGGTCTCAGCTTGTGGCTATTTGCCTGAGGCTTTCTCATTCGGAGAAGCAGCCTCTATGGACCTCTCAGTGGCCGAATTAAGTCTTGTCATCAAGTAATCTTTACATCTTTTATACCACCAGAGCTATATACTATGACAGCCTTCCTCAGCTTGGGTACCCTGTAGAGCCCCCACTACCATGACAGACAAGAAAAAAGGGCTCAGAGCCTTACCTGCGGTTGGGCAGGACAGGGCTGGGCTCAGGACAAGGACAGCTGCCAGTATGCTGGAGGCCCACAATCTCATAGTGCCTGCCCACCCTAAAAGCTCACCAGAAGTATGGCACAGTTGAGCAGGGCCTCCATTCTGCCTGCAAAGTGGCAGGCTCTTAAAGATGTGGATCTGTCTCCAAGGGCAGGGGCCAGGAGAGCACAGCAAAACCCTCAAGGCCAATGGTGAGGACTCAGTGATCACCTAGCTGAGAGGCATAGGAAAACCCCAGATGTGAGGCAAGAGGCAGCACAGGTATTAACAAATTGAAGCCACCAGGGCCAAAGCCAGGCAAGAGGGAGTGAGTGGGCTTGGGAGAAATTGTTGAGATCTCTGTGGGGTCTGTCAGCACTGACTCATGTTGAACATGCCACTAGGCTGCTGGGCCACCCCTGAGAGCCTTCACAGCCCCTTCAAGAGGTCCCTACATGTCAGACACTCAGGAAGACAAGACAAGAGGAATTAGGAGCTCCAGATTAGCCTGAGAAGCTTCGTAAGACTTTGTCTCGCAAAAAAAAAAAAAAAAAAAGAAAGAAACTAAAAAAAAAAAAAAAACAGGGGTGGAGAGACAGCTCCATGGCACAAGTGCCTGCTTGGCAAGTACAAGGTCGTGAATTTGAACCCTGGTCCTGCCAAAAAAAAAAAGAAGAAAGAAAGAAAAAAATTTACCTTGCCCCAATTCACCCATACCCAGGACGGGGTAGAGGTGCCCCTCCTCCTCGGGGCCCAGAAAGCAGAATTCGTTCCTCCATAGAGCCATTGCCAGGTTTGTTGATGTGGAATCTGAAGGCCATAATGACTTCTGGTGACAAGAAAGCACACCCTGTAAGTTCTATGACATCCAGCTTCCACTCTACCAGCAGGCTGAGAATTGTGACCGCTAACTAGCCTCTGCCTGGACCAACTAACCTAGAGCTGAGGGCTCAGGAACCACATATTCTGCTGGAACCCTGGGCTCAGCCCCAGGCCTGGTACCTAAGCTACAAGGACAGGTATCCTGGGGCCTGAGCACAGGGGAACTGCCCTGACAGGGAGTCATGTGCCCAACCTACCTTGCTCAAGAGGGAACACTGCTCCTGCTGACTGCAGATCAGGCACTGCCACCGGAACCGAAGTTTTCCCATCAGCCACTGCAGACAGCGGAGGTCCATAGGGCCCTCTACATCCATTTGGGTTGCAGCCAGGCCAGTACTGGTCGGGACCTCACACTGTAGGGGAATAAGCGTCACGCTCTGCTTGCCCTACTTTTGAGGGACAGACAGAGAAGAACATTGCCTCACAGGACCAAGCCTCCCAGCTCTACTGGCTCAGGGCTGCTCCAAAGTCACATGCAATGGGAACAGTCTTGCCTGTGTGGCCACAGGAACATTGGAGTACCTTGGGATTCTGGGTGGGCCTGGCCCAGGTAACCCTAACTACACCTACCTTGAACGTGGGCACCTGGTCACCCAGCTGCACACAGGTCTGAGTCAGCAGCCACTCGAGCAGGGGCCCTCGGGCCAGGAGCCAGGAAAAGGCCAGCAGCAGCTCTCTGCTGCCATGGGAGCCGTCCTCAGGAAGCTGCGCCAGAGCTGGCCTTGGGTAGCCGTAGGAGCACAACACTGCCTTCACCAAGTGAGCCTGGGCACCTGGAGAAGACCATCATTTGAGGGACCCCAACCTGGATGTATTATCACCTCATGCCTTTAAGTAACCCACAATCCTCCATCCAGTGGCCCAGCTCAGGGGAAAACATGGGGGGGGGGGGGGAGGCCTGAAACTCCAGTCAGGAAAAGGAGCACCGCTGGTTATGGCTTTGCCTGGGGCTAGACTTTACAGACTGGGGTGTACCCACTGCTGCAGGAGTGCAAGTAAAATTCCTGACTGAGGCGGCTTGATCGTGGGGGCGTAGTTTGTGGACCGTAGTTCGAGAGTGGGGCCTACCCGGGCTTAGCGAGGCTGCAGCGCGATCCGCTTGGAGAGGTACGAGCAGTCGGAAGAGAAGCTGCCAAAGCGCTGGGGCCTGTGGTGTACAAGATGCCCGCTGTCAGAGAGGTCAGGTTGCCCCGAGTCCGTTCGGCACCACACCCGGCCGGAACCCCGCCCCCCGCAGGCCTCACAGCCTCTGGACGATCGAATTTGGCGCGGCGGAAGATCTCGGGGTTGGGCCCGGCTGGCAGAGACCGACTCAGCGCGGCAATGGCATCCAGTAGTGTCCTGGCCCCAGCCCCAGCCCGGGCCGAGGCCTCTTTGTCCACCCGGCGCCGCCGCCTCCCCATGCAGTCAGCAACAGGCTTCCTCGGATCGCCCGCCAAGGTCCCCTCGCCCTATCACAGCCACCCAGATCCAGCGACCAATCACTGTCCGGGCCTGGTCCCCACACCCGCCGCCCTGGTCCTATAAGCTGTAGACCTGGCCTGCGCGCGCGGCCAGTTCTAACTCCTGCTGAAGGTCTTCCTGTCTTCCGGGATGGGCAGGCAGTTGTGTCTGGTCGGAATTCTGGAGCCAATCTTCGTCCAACACACAGCCCCCCTAGTTAGCCAATCAGTGTGTCCCTCCACCAGTCACCTAGCAACCGCGAGGGGCGCAAGCACCAAAAGCGCCCTCTGGAGCAGTGGAGGACCGCGGAGCCTCTCCGCACCTAACTGGGCTGAAGCTCTATGTGAAACCTCCCAAGCCCCACCGCCAGGAGGCACGCCAAAGCAACGTCCTGCGGTGGACAAAAGCGCGGCACACCCGTCGGGGCTCAACTAAGAGCCGAAAGGAACTCCTGCCCCAGTTTCCTCTACTCAACCCCACCTGCTTTCTCCCCTTGCCTGTCACCTAGAAGGTACCCGCATGGCGCCGTAGCAATCACTGATGAGAAGGACGCGCGTCCTGGACGGATGGACAAATGGAGACACTCCTGAGCGTCTTCCAGCCAGCTGGACGCGCCACTTTCCGATTCTCCCTCTATCCCCCGTCCTCGCAGCGAACTGCGCTGTGAGCTCCTTCAGCACGGAGTGCGCCTCCCTCCGGCTCAAACCTGACTCCTGTATGTTTCGTTTCCAGCGTTCCGCCCCTGGTTAGTCTTTCTCGGGCTCTGTCTCTACCCAGGCCTGGTGGGCCCCACTTCCCGGAGCCTGCACTTGCGGCCAGTGCACCCGAAGCCTGCCCTAACTAGGACCTTGAGCTACCCGGGTGCGGGAATCTCACAGGTGGGATCCTGGGGAGAAGAACCACAACCCCACGCCACATCTGGCAGGGTTTGCTCTGGACTTCAGGTGTAGCTAGCCCTCAGTCCCGAGAGGGGCAACAGGAAGCTCAGACCTGCTCTGCCTCCCAGTTGTCTCTCCCCGCCTGTTGTGCAGAGTGATGTGCTGCACCTTCTGGAATTCCAGAATCAGCTATTTCACATGCACGCACACACTGACAGATCACCCCGGGGTCTCATGCCCCACCAGGAAGTCCAAGTCGGGGCTCGAGGGCGGGCACGGAGGCGGGGCATCAAGGGCGGAGCCCCCTGGGTCCCTCAAAGGCGCAGACCCGAGGATTCCACCCTGTTCCCGCGCCCAGAGCCATCTCGAGGTCCGCGGTAGTCCCTGTCCTGTACGCGCCGCCATGCCCAAGTGCCCCAAGTGCGCGAAGGAGGTGTACTTCGGTGAGCGCGCTGCGGGACCCGACTCGGAAGCTTCCTGGGGTGACCTGACATGGAGAGGAAGACCCGGGGCTACGGCCCACCACTGGGTGGGCGTGGGGTGATGGTACCGGGCACTGCTGGGGTGGAAGGATAGGGACTCCTGCCTCGACTGACCTGACGTCCCTGCCCACTCGGCATCTTTGCCTGTGTCTTCCGCCTCTACTCTCCCTGTCTCTGTGACCCTCTGTTCTCAAGTCCTTTTGTGCCCCATGATCCTCATCTTGGGTTTCCTTGTCTCTGGTCTCAGTGACCCAATGCACTCCCGGTCTGAGTAGTGGTCAGACTGAGGCTTTCTGCACTGTTCAGTTCCAGTAGTGACTTCCAAGAGCCAAGGACAAATGGACTGAGGCGAGCAGGACTCTGACACATGGTCACTAGTGAGAGTTGACCAGGGAGTTTCCAGAAAGCCCTTTCCAGGGCCCACAGTCAGCACCCAAGTACCATAGAGTTCTAGGAAAGAAAGCTGAGAAGGAACTCTACATCTGGGTCCCCACTGAGCAGCTGCACACACCCTTGTAAACATGAAGTCTCTCCCAGGAGCACAGGGACTGGGGTGGCAGAAAATTGGAAGGGGCCAGGTGAGGAAGCTACACTACAGCTCTCCAAAGCCTCTCAAAAAGGGAACCAATACAATTGCAGCAGATTTACAACCTGACCTGGACCAGGCCAACCTTGAAGCCTCACCCATCCCTGGCCCTTTGCCCTCATCCTACCCATGAGCCAGTACCACCCAAGGAAAGGGGCACTTCTGCAGATGTGGGCATTGGAAGCCTTGGACTATTACCCTACAGGGGATTCCACCCAGTACTTGCTGAGTAGGAGAAACATGGGCACTCTGTGGAGCCCCCAGTCCTCCACCACCAACCACTGGCTCATGCTTAGGTGTGCTATCCTAGTGTGTGTGCAATTGCACACGCATGCATGTGCACGCACACACATACACACACACACATTTTCTAAGTGTTCAGCTTTATTGAGAATATGAGGGGCTGCTGGGAGCCCTGGATCTCTGGAGATAAGTCCTGGTATGTGCCTAGATGATCAGTGGCCCAGCAGGTGGTCAAGAATGGGACCCCTGAAACCTGTACAGAGAGACAGAGACAAATGTGAATACAGCTCTAACCCCTGCCACCAAGCCCCATTCACAGTCAGGTTGGGTGGGCTGATGGCACTGGAAGCAGAGTTATACCTGGGTCTACTTGAAGGTGTGACTCTCAGCACCTCCCCGCCCAAAGCCTGGAGGAAAGAGAGTGTCAACAGGTTAAAAAAGCAGGGCTTTATACTGGGGAAAGGTCCCAGACCTGGGTCCTCAGAGCATACCTTTAGGGCCAAACATGGCAGAGTAGCAGGGGTGGTTGCAGTAAGGCTTGCCTTCATGCTGTAAAGAGAACAGCAGTAAGGGAGGATGCCCCCATACCAGCCCTTCCATCCCCACCAACCACCCCTCCCACCTACCTCAGAGTGACCCCCAGAGGTCAGCGTTTTTCCACACTTTTCACACTTTAGGCAGGCCCGATGCCAGTCCTTGCCCATCGAGGTCACCCGCTCCGCTGCAAAACATTCCCCTCTTGAGTCTTTGCTGAGGGGTAGGCACATCCACCCCTGGCACACCCCAGCTCCCATCCACTCACTGGTCTCTCCTCCTGCCAGCCTGCTCCCCCATGGGGAGCCCTCCAGTCTCCCTCAGCCAATCCAAACAAACCAGAAAGACCGATGGCTTCTGGGCCACTTGTTGGGAATCTCAAGGGCGGGATCCCGTGGGGATGATGAGGGCAGAGAATCACCCCAGGGCTGAGTAGGAATGCCCAGCCACAGGGTCTAGTCCAGGTTACTAAGGTTAAGATCTCTGGCCTCAGCCTGGGGCGGGAAGACGGCTGCTGGGGACCCAAGCCCGGCAAACTGCGCCTGGGGCGCTGGTTTCCGTTTGGTGCTAGGGGGCGCCCAGCCTGCCCTGTCCCGCCCAGCGGAAACCCTGCCTAGGGCGCGTCCAGAAGGGCGTTGGGGAGAGGAGTAATCACACAGTGGGACCCAGACACACGAGATTAGTGGTCAGAAGCCCCAGAGACCGGTAGTGCATGGGATCACCGAGACCAGGGACGAGGAAACCCAAGATGAGGATCATGGGGCACAAAAGGACTTGAGAACAGAGGGTCACAGAGACAGGGTGAGTAGAGGCGGAAGACACAGGCAGAGATGCCAAGTGGGCAGGGACGTCAGGTCAGTCGAGGCAGGAGTCCCTATCCTTCCACCCCAGCAGTGCCCGGTACCACCACCCCACGCCCACCCAGTCAGTGGTGGGCCGTAGCCCCGGATCTTCCTCTCCATGTCAGGTCACCCCAGGAAGATTCCGAGTCGGGCCCCGCGGCGCACTCACCAAAGTACACCTCCTTCGCGCACTTGGGGCACTTGGGCATGGCGGCGCGTACAGGACAGGGACTACCGCGGACCTCGAGATGGCTCTGGGCGCGGGAACAGGGTGGAATCCTCGGGTCTGCGCCTTTGAGGGACCCAGGGGGCTCCGCCCTTGATGCCCCGCCTCCGTGCCCGCCCTCGAGCCCCGAATTGGACTTCAGGACCTCAAATGGAGGCGGGCCAACCGCGAACTTTGTGTGGGCTGCTCAAGGGCGCCCAAGCGGGGCCGGCCTAGCGGTGGAAAAGCGGGGGTGCGGTACGGGGATTCCTGGAGCTAGGTGCTTTGGAGTACCCGCCCAGGCACATCTTGAGGTCCCTAAGAGCCAACAGGCAGGAAGGTGTATCTCCCCACCCCACCCCCACCTCACCGGACTCCTCCAAGGCCGCACCTGTCAAAGTCCGAAGTCTGTAGGTGCCAAGGAACAAGGTTACTTCTGAAGTGTGTAAAGCGAATTAACATGTAAGAAAGTCTTCTCACACTTCGTGTTCCCCTAGTAAGAGGCTAATGACAGAATCTCAACACTGCTCAGGCCTTCCAGCCGCCCACCAGGACTAAAGGGCAAGCCAACCACTGGCAGCTCCTTTCACACCACTGCCCTCTCAAACTCACAGCAGGGATGTCCCTGGGGAATTTAAAAAGGGGAACTCCAGGCAGAACAGCCCTTCTTCCGCAGAACATTAGGGGACTAGTGAGCTGAAGGCAGAGGACAGGAGACCAGCCTCAGGCTACCCCAAAGATTCTTAGGTGGGAAGGATGTCTTATCTCTGGGAAGCGCCCAGCCCTCAGCTGTCCAAGTCCAAGCCCAGCTGAGGCAGAGGCTGCCCAGTTGGTGCCAGGCAGAGATGTCTTAGGGAGGCCTCCTTAGTTCAGATCTCTTCCTGGGTGGAGTTCCTGTCTAACACTCCAGTGCTGGGTCACAGCCAAGTGTCATATTATTAGACCTCTCACCTTCCTCCTCTGTGGACACCCTACCTGAAGAAGCCATCCCCCCTCCCCGTACTCCCAGCCCCCAAGTCCTTCCGCTCATCTAGTCCCACTCCCTTCAGCCACTTCTTGCTAGCCTCCTCCTTGCCAGATACACTCATCTCAAAAAAACGTGGGGCCAAGGATGTAGCTCAGCAGTACAGCACCTGCCTGGCAAGCTCATAACTGAGTTCGATTTCTGATACAAAAGAAAAAAAAAGTCTGACTGGGCATGGCAGCATACAGACCTGTAATCCCAGCACTCAGCAGGCTGAGAGGGGAGGGTCACCATGAGTAGAAGGCCAACATAGTCAGTTTAAGGTCATTTTGAACGGCATAGCAAGAACCTACCCCCCCCAGAAAAAAAATCAATTAAGATGCTCCCTCAGGCCCCTTCCTTGAGCAATGTAGCCTACTCTCCCTGGCCCTTGTTCTCCACCCAGACTGCACCTGGGTATCCTCATACTTCCTTCCCTGAAGCCCACCTACCTACTATAACCTCCAGGCCTGGCTCAGAGGGAGGGGAAGCCTTGCTTGGCTCCATCCTGAGATACCGCCTTGACCAAGACATCCAGAACCCATGTGACCTGACCCAGGACTCCTCCCTGAGCTACCCCCAGCCCCTTTCCTTCTTTCTTTTCTTCTTTCTTTCTTTCTTTCTTTCTTTCTTTCTGTCTTTCTCTTTTCTTTTCTTTCTTTCTTTTGCAGAACTCAGGCTTTGCCTTGGGTTCACCAGGCAAGTGCTTATTCTACTGAGCTATCTCCCCAGCCCCTTTCTGAGGCCACAGCTCTGCCTGAAGCAGGTTCCCCCTTGCTCTGCTGGGCTCAGGTGCCAATGGGTGGCTCCTGGTTTCAAGGCCCTGCTGCTTCCCTTCTTCCACCTTCCCTTGGGATCTCCTCACAGGTCTCCAAAGTAGGAGGCAAATCCTAACTTCCCAGTCCCCTTAACCCTGTGAGTAGAATAGCCCTAGGGAGACAGGGAGACAACAAGAACAGAGATGCAGACAAATGACCCAAGGCATCAGGATGAGGCCAGGGATGGGTGAAGGTCCTCTTTGTGCAGTTTCCAGGATACCCACAGTCTCACTGTTCTAGGAGACTGGGGCATCCATCATGTGGCCCAGAGCCTGGTGCCACACACATATACATGTCCTAGTTCCTGAAGGCATCTTATGTGGCTCCTTCAGGGATTTGGGGTCATAAATGGGGTCCCAGCACACGTAGTCACATGTTCTGTCCAACCTCACCCACCCAGGCTCCAGGACAGGTGTCTCAGCGCTTCACCCAGGTGATATTTGTTTGGGTAGGTGAACAGTGCTTCAGTACTCAGCCCCTTCTACTGCCACACAGGAAGGAGGACTCCTTTCACATCCAGACTGCAGCCCTGTCCTGCCAGGGAGCCCCCTGAAACAATAAGTCCTTCCTGGCCACCCCTGCTGTTCTCATTGTCATGGTCACATGGCAGGGGAGGGATGTCAACAGGGGTAAAGGCCATGGGCCATGCCCATATTGGTACATTAGTTCTTCCAGAGGTACAGTGTAAATACACACACACACACACACACACACACACACACACACAACTATACTCCCATAGGCACACACAGAGACAAAGACATATAAATTCATAGAGACATGAAGACAAGCATACACTACATACACAAATGCACACATGTGCATGCATACACCATCCCTGGCCCACTCTCATCTCCAGCCACAGGCCAATGTGGCCTTTGTGGCTTTCTGCCTCTGCTTTCCACCCACTGTCCTGCATGTGGGTGGGACTCTAATTCAATGGCAGTCCCAACCCTGTCCTCCAACTAGTAGCCAACCCCAAAACAGTACCTTTTGGGTACCCACACAGATGCAAGGCTATTGCTCCTCCTGCCAGAATCCTAGACTGCTCCATTCCTGTCCCACCTATGTTGGAGGCCACAAGAACAGAAGATAAAGTAAAAAGAACAAGACACTGAGCTCCCTGAGACCTGCCTCAGGGCTGGTGCCTATGTTCAGCCCTTTTAAGGATTCTGAGTGCCTGGAGACATGGGGTAACTTAGGGTTCTTTCCAGGCTGCTAGCTTCCTGTCTACACACACCCCTGCGCCCCCAACTGGCCAGCTAGAGAAGGCAAGGCTGGGTCAGTGACCCCTGAGGAATCCCATCCCCACCTAGAAAGAAGCCTCTCAAAGGTTCCTGTCCTCCATTCTTCTTCCAGGCCTAACCCAGAGCCCTGCTGAGGGTATGCACAGGTATGAATTATACTCCAGGACTTCAGGCCAGTCTCTGGCACTGAGGTGCTAACAGGCTACAGGAAAGTGTTCAGAGGTGAGGGGAAACCTGATCAACTCCCTGAGTCCACTTTCCAATGCCCACCCTCCCTGGGAGCAGTCCAGGAAAGTCACAGTTCCCAAGGCCTATTTTCAGCAGCTTGTCTCTGGGGACCCTGAGCTGGCCAGGGATCTGGCCTCTGGTGGGCTTGTTGGGCCAAAGCCCATGGCTGGGGGTGGGAGGAATGCTACTTCCCAGCCAGGCTCCTTTACCCTTCAGGCCTGGCAGGGACCAGGTAGGGAGGCTGCTGTGGAGGGGTGGGAACTCCGCAACCCATTATTCCCCAACAGAGCTATAGCCCTGCCTGACTTTTAACCTGGCCAGATGGGGTACCCTTCCTCTCCCCCTCCCTCAAGGCCGGGCCTAGTGCCTAGTATGCTTCCTGGAACCAAAGCCCTGGCAGAACAGCGTCAAATTCCAGTCTTACCATCCAGCAGCTGAGGTCCTATTCATGGCCCCAAGCCCACTGCCCTGCAAAATAGCTACCCATAACTAGTTGCCCTGGTCTCTGGCCAACCTTAGCCTGTGCCCACCAGCAACCTCCAACTAGAAGCCCATGGTAATTTCCTGCTCCCTAGTCCATCAGGTTAAAAACAGCTGCCAGTGAGCTAGACCTAGGAGCAGCAGGGCATTTTGCAACCATCCCAAGTCCTGCAAAAGTTTTGAAAAGAGTCTGAGTAAGGCAGAGCCAAGGCTGGGGAAAATACCAGGCCAGCTGTAAGGTCCACGGCCCAAAGGAAGCTGGGTGGGGCCTAGAGCATGAGTTTAGGGTCAGAGGCTCTGGGACTTAGAAAGTGGGGACATAGAGGGGTGTGGACTGATCCCACCCTCTTAAATACCCTGAGATGCCTGCATAGGAACTTCAACTAGAACCCCACCAGCACAAGAACAGCACCAGGCAGAGAGAGGTTTCTGGGTTGGGGTGTGTCTGAGAACATCTTGAAGAGGTCCCAGTGAGCCCAGCATCCTAGGACAGCGCTGTGCAAAGAGCAAGGGCAAGATTCCTTAAGGATCTTTATATGCAACTCCTAGAGGGCCTGAAAGACAAAGGTGATGAGATGGTATTTTGGAATCAAGTTTACTGACTGGGTGAGAGTCCAAGAGTAAGGCTGCTGGGCAACCTCCTGGAGAGGTGGGGAGAGTTGGATCCCAGGGCAAAAGCATTCAGTCCCCCTCCCATCCTGGGGGATCAGGAGCTGATGCCACCAAAAGAGCCACCGCCCAGCAACAAAACCCAAACAGTAGCAGCAACAACAACGCCCTGGTTTCCATGGCAACCTCTGGGAAACAAACACAGCAACGTCATCTTCCCCAGCAGGAAATGGTCTAGTCCTGTCTGCTCCTGCCTGGGTGGAGGAGCACTGCTGGCCATAGGGCTGCGGGACAGATCTGCTGATCAGCAGGCAAGACCACAGTCTCTTAGCTCCACCCAGCCCAGTGAGGTTTTGCGCCGCTCCTCCATGTTTTTTTGTTTTTGTTTTTGTTTCCCCACCCAGCAGAGGTCAGAACATGCCCTTGCACCAGGAGTCTGGGAGTGTAGGGTGGGCTCCTACGTGGTGAGATCTGGGCAGAAGCTGACATCGAGCTTCCTTGCAGGTAGGGAGTCCCAGCTACCTCTCTGAGCAGGACGAATTAGTGCAGATACCTTCTACCTTTCCTCCGCAGGGGAAGTAAGCTGGCTACAGTCCATGCTGACTACAATCCAGACAGAATCAGCCTGTGCCCCGCCATGCAGGGACAGGGGCATATGTGCTGCTCCCAGGACGATGAGCCTGGCTTCCAGCCTCAGCCATGCCAGCCTATAGTCTGGAGGGTGGCTTCACAAGCCTGAAGGACACTGCTCTGTGTGGCGGCCCGGCATGGGAGTCCCTTGGCCCAGGTGGGCAATGGTGTGTGGTGCCTACTAGTAGAGCAGGGGTCCAAGCCCAGGGCAGGTAGGACACCACAGTAGCTACTAAGCGAAGAACAGGTGCGCCCTCTCGTGGATATCCTTAAAGTGTCGGGTAGAGGAAGCACCCAGAGAGGTGGCTGTAGGCTCCCAGGTGTCCAGGACAGAGTCTGGGTCACATGGGGAACCCAGACAATTTCCTTTATCATTCTAGCTTGCTACTTGGGCAGAGATAGGCTGAAACTCCCAATCACTCATCTGGGTAAGCCATCTCCACCTACTAGAGGCCAGTCAAGTAAAGAAGGTGTCCTCCTGGGAGAGGCTAGACCTCTCCTGCATATACCCTCCAAACTTCTGGGGCCATGCCCCTCAGCTGCCCACCCACCTGTCAGTGTCTCATTCTCTGGACAGGGATCCCCCTTCACTGATCACCTGCCCTACCTCAGGCTCCTGCCTCCATGCTTCCTGCTCTTTCCAAGGTTTGGGTCCAGCGGCAGTAATCACCTCCCTGGAGTCTCAGCATAAACTCCACTACACCTGTCCTCAGCCTGGACCCTCCCTGGGATACTCCCTCCTCTACCCAGTCCAGCCCTCCCAGATGTCTACTGACAGAATGAAGGGGCACACAACCTATAACCACAGACACAGACCTGAATCCTGTGATACCCAAACCTTTATTAACAGCACATGTCAGGATGAAGTGTGAGCTATGTGGCAGGGGGGCAACATGGGGGCCAGAGGGGTGACCCCAGCCAGAGGGATGCTGTGAGCATGTGGCCATCACTGGCAAGCTGCAGCATAAATAATACTGGTGGGCAGGCATAGGTGCAAGAGGAGGGCAGGAAAGACACCTCACAAAGCCACTGGGGACATGGGACACACAAGACATGGAGAATAATGGAGCAGGGGAACACATAGAACAGACAGACACACAAGGGGGTGTAGGGATACACAAGGTCCTATGATGGGGACACACCAGGATATGGGCTGGGCTTGGGCAGCTCTGCGGATGGCCCCTGCCTCCTCCTGGCAGGTGGGATATAGTGAGGCAGGGCTAGGCAGCAGGTTACTCTCCCCCACAGAGCCAGGTAAGGGGTCCAGGCAGGGTCAGCTGGAGGAAGATGGGTCCCAGCCCCAGAGAGGGCAGAAGCCTAGGGCTGAACGGTGCCTTCGGGGTCTCTGTCATAGATGTAGCTGCCCACAGCTCCAGTGTTCACTCCTATGGAGGTAAAGCTGAAGTGGTCAACAGGGACAAATGGGGGCCCAGCCAGGAGGAAGGAGTACCTGTACCCTGCACCTCGGGCCACACTCACCCTTGGGTCCGAAGAGGATTCCATAACAGGGCTTGTGGCAGTAGGGCTGGCCATCATGCTGTGGGCAGGATGGGGACAAGAGCACTAGGCACAAACCCTTCTCCCTACTCCCTGGATGGCGATGCCATGACCTGTGGCCTCCCTTCCAAGAGCCCTGCAGCTCCAAGGCCAATTCGGGGTTGCTCACCTTGGGAGCTCCTGGTCCTCAACCCTCCTGGGGACTCAACCCATCCATGCTCACCTCTGCATGGCCCCCTGGAGTCAAAGTCTTAGCACAGCGCTCACAACGCAGGCATGGCCGGTGCCAGTCCTTGCCCAGGGATGTCACCTTCTCAGCTGCAAGGGAAGGGCAAGTGACAAGGCCACCCACAGACTCACAGGGGCTGGGCAGGGCCAAGATCACTCACCAAAGTAGACCCTCTTGTTGCAGCGAGGACACAGGTTGGGTTCTCCAGTGAATGTGGTCACACTGGAGGCTGCAGACAGGCAGTTTCAGTGCAAAGAGCCCTGGCACAATGAAGCGCCACCAACTCCCACTCTGGCACCCAAGGACCCCCACCTCTGCTAGGCCCCCTTGGGGGGCCACTGGCTTTTCGCTCCTCAGCACGGGATGCAGGGACCTCGATGGGGCCGGTGACTGGCGCAACCTCAGAAATGGGCTTCTCATAGATGTAGGAGCCCGCACCACCAATGTTCACACCTGCAGGTGTTGGGAGTCAGACAGTGGCCAGGACACACAAACCTCACCACACCAGGCTTTCTGGGAACCACAGGACCAGAGTACCACCCTCCACCTCTGGGGTCAGCAGAGGTCATAGCCTACGACACTCACCTTTGGGTCCAAACAGCGTGGCATAGCAGGGCTTGTGGCAGAAAGGCTTCCCATCGTGCTGGGAGGAAGGCAGTCATGGTCAGGCTGCAGACCCAGATCCTCCCACCTCCTCCTGCCCCCCCTTCTCTACTCACCTCTGCATGGCCCCCTGGTGTCAGCGTCTTGGAACAGCGCTCACACTTGAGGCAGAACTTGTGCCAGTCCTTGCCCAGGGAGCTCACCTTCTCCGCTGTAGGGTAGTTGGGATCAGGTTTCTCTGTACCCACTGGCCCAGACTGTCCTCCCTATACCCCAGTTACAGGAATCTGTCACCCTTCCGTGCTTGGTGTGACTCCTTGGTTCATCTGCCCCTCCTTAACACCTGCTGACTCTCCCTTGAATACCTGCCTCCTGACACCTGTGCCCCCCCACCTCACCCCACATCTGCTTTCTCTATACCTGTCCTCCCTCACCTCCATCCCCAACAGCCCCTACCCAAAGGGGCCCTAATTGAGCTGAGAGGAGGCCCTGGGCATCCAGGCTGGGCTTTGGGAAAGCTAATCCTCCTCCCATGGGACCCCAAACAGGACCCCATCTGTCTATATTTGGTTTCTCTTCCTAAGTTCAGATATCTCCCCCACCCAGCTGCTTGCAGTTGCTGCCTGGGCGCCAAAGGTCTGAGGCCAGCTGCTGAGGATCAGGTGCCTACCATGTCCAGCCTGTGGGGGGATGCTCAGCCACCTCCCAATGGGTGGAAGCCAGGCATCCTTACGGGGCTGAGGCAGGAAAAGGGTAGAGAACAAGGCCAGAAGAAGGGCTGGAGCAGAGCTGGAATTCCACAGGGAAAGGGCCAGATTGGAGCTAGGCTCCAACCACCCCACTGGGAAGCAGTAGCCCAAGGCTCCCCTCTAAGCTGTACAGAGTGTGGCCTCCGTGGCCAGGCCACCCTTGGACACGCCCATCAGGACACAGCCCACCTCTGAGGCACAGAGGTGCTGTGCAAGCCTGGATCGTCCAGGTGGCTCTGCGGGTCTGAGGGCTGTTCTCCAAGGCCCTGAGGGAAATTGCTTGGCACGGCCCACTGGACCTCCTCCTAGAACACCCCCACATGTCCCCACAATACAGGGCAATATTCGCTCAGTTTTCTGCAAGGCTCAGTCTGCACCAGGGTAGGCAGAGCCAGCTGGGAGGAAGGCAAGCTTGGCCCGCATACTGCCTTGGTGTCCTCTGGTAGCACTGAGATAAGGAGGTTGTCGGGATGGCCATCGGTGGCTGTGGCAGCTGCAGTTCAAAGCTGCCAGAACTATGCTGCCCCAGCCAGCTCTGGGACATGGGCCACGTTGGGGCAGACAGCTGACCTGCAGACCGCTGGTTGGGTCAATGGCTACATTACAGGCTGGAGTTGGGAACAGAGGATCTTTTGGGAACAGAGGATCGATCAGTCTAATGGCTTTGAGGGAGCTAGCTCCCTGTCCAACTAACTGCCTGTGCTCTAGGGGACACAGGAGCATGGCACCCTGTGGTCCCTCTAGAATGTTCACATTCCAGGGTGGGCTACTAGGACACAGGATCCTGGAATTCCTGCCAGTACCTTGTCACTGACTCAGGAGGAGAGGAGCTAGCTGGGTCTGAGGGCCTGTGTTCCTGGTGAGAGCCCAAGCATAGCGCTTTTCCGGGTTGCCTGTTGGACCAGGCCCCAAGAGCTCCAAGCTGGCAAGGCCCAGGGCAGAGACATAGAGGGCCTGGAGACTATCCCCACCCTGAACCCTCTCCGGAAAAAGGAGGAGGGCTGGGCTAGCTCCTGAGGAGGCAGCAGGAAGCCCCTGGGCCGTCCAGGCCAGAAGCACTCCCAGCAAATCCGGATCTTCCTCCTGGGAACAGCAAACCACTGTGTGGCTTCCCCTCCTCCAACTGGCAAGGAAACTCAGAGGCCAACGACCATTGTTCTTAAGATGACTAGGGAAGGGACCCTGGCGGTCCAGTCCTTTTGCCACCCTCTGTCCTTCTGCAGTAAAGTGAAGAGAGGGTCGGCCAAGAAGGAGCACACAAAGGGGTGCAGCCCAAGGGCCTCACCAACCAGGCGACGGGGTTGTGGGTGCGCGGGGGACGGGGAACTCCGGCACATGGGAGGAAGGATCAGCCCTTTCCACCCACCTG
The DNA here is from genome assembly GCA_004027025.1 of Myocastor coypus. Taxonomy (NCBI): domain Eukaryota; kingdom Metazoa; phylum Chordata; class Mammalia; order Rodentia; family Myocastoridae; genus Myocastor; species Myocastor coypus. The sequence goes on along the minus strand of PVJA010005327.1, from coordinate 44,269 downwards.
CACTTGGCCATCTGAACCTCCAGAAGCCTGGGATCCTGGCTACCTGCTGCTTTTTCAAACTCGCGGGACCCACAACTTAGGTCCATCCCCGCTCCACCCCATCCACTCCGCTGGGAACCTGCCGCCAGGCAACTCGCCCGGAAAGCGAGCGCGTTGGGACATGCGGGAGGCGGAGGCTAAGGTCGCCCCCGCCTGGATAGTATCAAGACGCCACTGGCCGTGGCCCCGCGGCCCGGGGAGACGTTGAAAGGGCTGGGGTCACGGCTCAAATCATGTGCTGGAGGGCAGCGGGTCCCGAGACGCTAGAGCGAGGGCCGATCCCAGACCACGGCCCTCCCGCCCCCATGACTCCGCCGGACCCACCCGTACACTACAGCGATGGTCTGAGAAGAACCCGGGCAACGCGCCTCTGCCGTCCCCGCGTGGGCAGCCCCACCCCTGCCACGCCCGTGTGGACAGCGCGGCGAGCTAGCACTCGTGGGTAGGGTGGGATAGAGGGACCGGCACTCACCAAAGTACACGGTCTTGTCGCACTTGGGACACTTGGAAGCCATGGTCTGTGCGCCTAGTCAGCCCGCGCGCTGCGCCCGCTCTCCTCTCAGCGCCACCGCCCGGCCCCGCCCCGCCCCGCCCCGCCCCGCCCCGCCCGCCGCCCGGCCCCCTCGCCCCCGCGGGCCTGCCATTGGTTCCGTGTCCTGGGCGGGGCCTCAGAACGCTGCCCGCCCCCCACCTCCCACCCCCTACACCGGCCGGCCAGAGCTCTGGGGGCACCGTGGGCGGGGCGCAACTGGCTGGGGCGCCAGAGACCCGGCTGGGCACCACCCTCACAGGCTAGGAGGCCGCAGCCAAGAGTTCACCCTCGAGTTTCCATGGCAACGTCGAGGCTTCCCCTAGGGTGCCCACTCGCGATCCGCTCGCAGTTCGAGGAACACACCCTGGCGTCCCGGGGTTTGCTAGCGCTGGGAAGGGTCCCGGGCCTCGCGCACCACCCCCCATCCTCACCCCAGCCGGCCTTGCGGCGGCGCCGCCTCCCTTTGTTACCCAGTTTCCATAGCAACAGTCGCTGGAGCAGAGCGTCTAGGTGTGGGCGAGCTAGGCGCCACGGTCCTGTCTGTGGTGCTGAAGACCGACTTCGGGCTCTTGGGAGGCGCCGAGTTCCAAAAACAGAGCGGACATCGTAGGAGGGCACGGGAGGCGGGAAGGGGCGCTCTCTAGCCGAAGCTCCTTCCCACACAATCCCACTAGTGCCATGGGTGTGAGCTGACACCTGCCAAGATGCTGGGTTCCAGGTTCTCTGCCGCACCCATCCCGGCCTCAGGCGTACTGTAGGCGGCAGAGCTGGGAACCTGCCAGTCAGATCATGGCTCCTACTGTGCCAGCCTTCAGAAAGTCCTCGGGCTCCTAGTTCTCCCGGGTGCCTTTTCTGACTGACCCCCCATCTTTCCTCCCTTATTCTGGTGCCCAGCAGGACAAGCGCCCAGGGGAGGGGTACTTGGGACCCACCCTGGAGTCACAGAACCTTCTCTGCACTCACCAGTTCGAGCTTGGTGATGCGCCAGCAGGACAAATATCTGCCACCCACCAAAAACTGTGATGACCAGGCCGAGTCTGGACAACCAACAACAGTATCCCCTGCCCCGCCCCACTGCACAGTGTCTGCAAGGCCCTGACAAACACTGATGTCGGCTTAGTTTCCCCATCTGGTGCACCTGCGCAGCCAAGAACACAGATCGTGGGCTTTGTTTCTACTGAAAGTCCCTGGTCTGGTATGTTGTGAGTCTTCAGGAACCATAGGACTGCCTTCCTGCTCTCCCTGTCCTTCCTTATATGGCCTGCAGGCACTGCCATTTCCATGGTGACTGCAGCCTGAAAAGTATGCTCCCCCAAGCCTGACTGACCAGCCTAACCAGCTCCCCCTAGGCACCTCTGGATTCATGCCAGCCAAGGCTGGAGATGATGGGCAGGGCCTTTCACCCACAACCTACTCCTTGCTCAGGCTGGATTCATAGCCCCTGGGCCCCACTCAGTATCCATTACTGTGTCCTCTAGGTTTGCCTGGTCCAGGAATGCTGGAAGCCTAAACACCTCTCTCCTATCACCTATCACCTCATCAATGACATTTGTAGAATGGTTCTAAGGATGGACTGGCTGCTCCTAGGAGGGGGCTCCGAGAGTTCCTGCCCAAAGAGTAACAGCAGAGGAATGGGTCAGGGGTGCCCCCCCATCCCCAGCACTAGTCCCTGGGCCAAGGTTAGAGGCTCCCTGGTGCGGACCCAGTGCAGTACCCCTAGCTTCCAACTTAAGGCCTTGGTGGGTGACACACTGGGCAGTAAGAGGACCAGATGGACTCCTGGTATGCAAAGGGCTAAGTGTATGGGAAACAGACAAGGACCTGGGTGGCTAGGCCAGAGGGCCAGGCACAGGGCAGGCTCCATCCCGAGACATGGTGCCCTGCTGCTGCCCAGACCTGCTCTGCTGCAGGGAGCCCAGTTTTGTGCCAGTGGTGGAGAAGCCCAGGCTAGGTAGTACTGCAAGGTAGTTTTGGCAGGACAGGTGGGATCCAAACAGCCTCCCTAATCTCTTGGGGCATGTCCACCTGCCCTCCTGAGAGGGCCTGCTGTGGACTGCAGGAATAGTGAGAAGCAAAGTGGAAAACCCATTCCTGGGGCCCTGCCATCCCAGTCTGTGCCCAGCCCCCATTCCTATGCTTTGATCCCCCAAACTGCTGGGAGACAAACACAGGCAGCAGGAACTTGACCCTGCAGTGGGCATGGCAGCCAGCATAGTGGAATGAACAGAGCCCAGTACCCCAGGCTCCTCAGCAAAGCTGAACCTGCCCTTGTCTGAACACCCAGTGTCTCCAGAAAAGGCCAGCCTTGGGAGAAACTCATCTCACGGCTGAGGTGGGAAAGGACACCAGGCTGGCCAGTGCAAAGCCTTCCCTCGACCCCCAAGTTGGAAGGGGCCTATGGACTTTCTCCAAGACCAAGGAACAGACTGTTGGCTCAGAGCTCCTGGGGGGATGGGTCGTGTGCAGTGCAGCCTGTCCCCAACACCTGAGGCTGTCACCCTGTTGGGCCCCATCACAGGCTGGAAAAGGGAGGCGGTTACCCCTTGCTATCTCTGTCCCAGAGCAGGAACAGAAGTGGTTTCTATTTTAATTGGAGGTTTCCACACATCCCAAGTGCCTGGGGCTATGGCAAGGGAGAAGAGCCCACTGACCCCAAGAACAGGGCCAGCTAGGGGCAAAGCCCTAAGCTGATCAAGCCAGTACCGTCCCTATGAGGGTGGGCACCGAACAAGCAAAAGGAGGGGTTTTAAGCAGGACCTAGCTATGAGATCTCAGCAAGCCTGAGAAAGCTCCAGGTGTAGTTGCTGGGGCAGGGCTCTTCCCGGGTGCAGCCCCCAACCCTGTGACATGATACTGGTGGCAGGGCCAGCCTTTTTGTTTTTGACAGGGTTTTGCTTTGCAGTGCAGCCTGCCCTTGAATTTATAGAGATCTCTCTGCCTCAGCAGCCTTCCTCCTCTCCCTGTGCAAGCCTGGCTTCCCTTGTTGCAATCTTGGCTCAGCTCACTTCCCCAGGGCCTGGATCCTCCAGGGCAGAACCAGTGGCCCAGTGTACCCACATGCCCTAGAGGGCCTGGCTCTGGGACCACCATGTGGGAAGGTGTCCCAACCTGACAAGGCAAGCCCTGGAGTTGTCTAAGGTGCTGGGGACTGGGAGAGCCTAAGGCCGGAGGAACAAAAGACAGAGAAGGGCCAAGTTTTTTCTTTTTATGAGATTTTTTTTTCTTTGTTTTTGTTTAATATGAAAATTACTTGAAAAGACAAGGGGCCAACCCTGCCAGGCAGCTGGGCCACCACCAGCTGCACCACTCCTAACATTCCAGGTGTAAGTTACAGAGCTCAAGTTCATCTACAAAAAAGTAATAAAAATAAAATTTAAAATGGCACCTTCAACAGAACACAACAAAAACCTTGGGCCTGGCCCCAGGCAAGAGCCCCACAGTGCGCAGGACTGGGGCCACCCTTCCTCTCTGCTCCAGCCAAAAAGTAAACACAAAGCTAAAAAAAACGACTCCTTGGCGTTCTTGGAATAAGTTAAAGCGCACTTCTTCCCTGATGTCCGCCAAAGGAGCAGTCTGCGAGGGAGGGCAGAGGTGGGGCACTACTGAAACGCAGGGTGCAGGGTGCAGGGTGGGTGGGCAGTGCTGGCAGGGGAGAAGGCTGCCCAGCCGTGCAGGCCTCACAGAAACAAACATGGGGACTGGCGGAGGGCTGGGCAGGCCAGGGGCAGGTGGCCAACTAGTCCTCAATGACAATGGGCTCATCGTTGACTGGCGCAGGTGGGGGTGGCCGAAGTGGTAGGGCCTGGCTCTGGCGCAGGGCGATGGGCTTATAGGGCCGGCGGGCGGCACGCTTGGTCTCCGAGGATGAGAGAAGCTTGCGGATTTTCCTGTGAGCAGAAGGAAGAGGGTGAGGGATGGAAGGTGACCATGTCCCCTGCCCACCCCTTATGCCCTAGAACGGCCCCCCACCTGGTCTCCTCAGTAGCCATATAAAACACATCATCTGGGGCATCTATCCAGTTCATCCGTCGCCGCTTGACAGGGGGCAATGAGCCCCCCCGGATCAGGCGCACTTTGGTGGGATATGACTTTCCGTTGAGTAAGAGGTTGCGGCTTGGTCCCTGGAGCACAGGAGGGGTATGAGGTAGCCCCTGGGCCTCCAGTGAGTGACCCACATCCCAGGAGCAGTGCCCCAAGCAGCCAGGGTCGGGCCAACCCATTTTGCCAATATGCAGCCAGTAGACCCAACCAGGAAAAGCAGAAGTTCTCTGAGGACTGTCTGGGTCCAAAACACATGGGCCTGGCATAGCCTCCTGGGTCCCACCCAGCCTCCCAGATGTTACCAAGCCTGGAGCAAGCTGCTACATGTACTCAGTGCCATGCCGCTGGCTGTTCCTCTTACCATGTGCCTGGTCTGTCCGTGGTTTGTCAGACCTGGTGAGAAAAGGGCAGAGTTAAGGCTGAGACAGGGTCATGGCCTCCTGACAACACAGATGGTCCTCCATGGACAGAGCACTCAGCCTGACAACAGGAACATGGGCGATGAGAGTGTTCAGCTTTCCTGCATCCCAGTCTAGCCAGGCAACCATGGAGACAATGGGCTTTGAGGAGCTGGCCAGCATAAGGCACAGCAGCTCAGGCCACAGCCAGGAAGTGCCGTGGGCCAAAGCAGGATGTCCACAGGCCCCCCAGTGCAGCCAGGACAGATGAAGCCTGGCATTCATAGTAAGTAGGTGCCTCAGGGCATAGCTGCACATCCAGCAGCACACCCTGGGCCCCTCTCCAGGTACTCATACTCCAGAAGGCACATCTGCCCACACATTGGGCCAAACTTAGGCCAGAGCCCCCGGGATGTGCTGGCTAAGGGCTTAGGAGATATGTCACTGGACCTGGGCTCTCAAGTCCTATCACAGAGCCCCAACTAGGCCAACCCAGGGCCCCACTGTCTCCCAGCCCACCTGAGAGCAGGCCCCAGCACTGGTCTCTGGAGGGCCTATCCCACAGAACACAGGGCAGGTGTCTCACTCAGTGTGGGCCTTTCAGGTCCCCAAACATAGAGGTCTCCCCTTCGGGGGAGGAGCCTAGCCAGCCCTCCGACTGACCTCAACAGGATGCTCCTACTTCTTCCATCGTATATCACCTCCAACACAGGATGTACCCTCCATACCCCCCACTACCTACAACACAGGATACCCACACACACACACTGTCTCCAATATGCAGTGCTCCTCACCTTCCTCTACCAACACAGGGTTCTCTCCACTTCTTCCACTTTTACACCACCTAAAAATGGGATGCTCCCCATCCTCCTCTAAAGCATTCCACCTCCAAAATAAGGCACTCTTTTAAGAACTGCCATGCTGACTTAGTCCTTCTGGCTGGCTAGCTTTCTTTGGGGATGTGGACAAGGGCAGGAGTACAGGTGGAACAGGCCGCCCATGGAGGCTGCAGGAACCCCAGCCAGGCCTGTGACCAGCTACTTACCCAGGTAAGTGCCTGCCAGGAGAACGCGGCAGAGAAAGAAGACATAGGCTAGTGTTAGTGAACAGCATGCATGACAGGCAGCCCAGGCAGATGAGACAGAGCAGCAGATGGTGTGGGGCACCAGTTAGTGCATTAAGGCCCCATGGTGCAGGTGGTCAGCCCCTGCCCTGAGCTTACACCTGCCCAGGCTATTGACAGGGCCACCCATGACAATACCGCTAGCCCTGGCCTCGCTGCAGTAACCCTCAGAAGTCAGGCCACTCAGGCTGGGGCTATCTCCACCCAGACAGGCCTCTAAAAATTGACACTGCCTCTTGTAGCTGCCTCTCTGACCTGGGAGCTGTCCCACCCAGGCACAAGCCAATGCAGTAGTCCACAAGGGTAGGCAGGGGCCATTTTCCAGAGTTGCTTACCACAAGACACATCTCAGGGAATACATAATGGGAATATGTAGGCTTTGAAAAATTCAATAGGAGTACATGGACCTTTAACTTGTTTGTGAATAGCTTTTTTAAAAATGAAAAAGACCAGCTGCTGAGAATTTGCTTCTGTGTAAGATATGAGGGTTTGTTAAGACCTTCCCCAGTTTCCTATTGTAATGGGCAGCCAGCAGAGAGAGGAGCATGGGTCCAGATGGGAGCCTGAGCTCACCCTGCCACCAGAGTTCCTGACTGATCCACAAAGACACCTACAGGGCTTCCCAAGCAGCATCTAAAGACAAATATGGCTGGATGACCACTGTTTTCTGGGCCCTAGGCTGGCTCACTCAAATATATAGAGCTGGCCTAAAGCCAAGACAAGCCTAGGTAGGCTGCCTCTGTTGACCCTAGTACAGCAGGAGCCACACAGAAACCCTGGTGCTGGGCGTCCGTGGATCTCAAATAGTGCCCGGATTCCCCCATGTCACAATACCACACTCAACCTACACTTCCTCCCAGAGGGAGCAGGGATCCTGTAGCCCCCACTCCAGCAGGGCAGAACTAGGGCCAGCTCTCAGAGGGAAGGTGCCCAACCACGTACCCTCCTCTAGCTAAGGCATGGCCACTGCAGACACCCTACTCATCACTGCTATCCTGACTGGCAGAGTGTGCGAAAGGATTGCAGGCAGCGCAGGTATCTTCATGCGCAAGGCTTAGGCATGCGGGCAGTCACAGCACGATGGTTGCAGGGACACCAGGGCCACGCAAGCAAGGACAGTCCACTAACAGCATGGTTGGGAAGGACTGAGGGTCAGAGTCCCAGACTCATAGGAATTCTGCTACATGGGCCTGTGTGGACTGCCCCTGGATGCGCCCCAAGCCGCCCGCCACACGAGCAGACAGCACAAACAGGCATCACGACGGGGCTCAGCCACAGCACCCACCAGTGGCTGCCCAGGCCTTACCCCTACTGGGCATCAAGAGGCGCTTCTTCATGTTGCCTGGCAGCGCCAAGGGCCGGGAGAGAGAGGAGAGAAAACATGGTCAATAGGAGCCAGACAAGACCAGATTGTGTGAGCTGAGGGCCAGTAGGCCCTGCCCAGCCTCTGTGCAAAGGTGGGCACCCCCCGGACTCACCGTCCACACCATTGTGTTGTTCATAGCTCCGCTTGCCCAGGATGGTGGGGGAGCCATTGTTGATGACAGGGGCCGACTTGGCAGGGGTCAGGCTGCTCAGCACACTGGATGTGCTCTTCACAGGGTCAGGCTTTGGGGGTCTGGGGTGAGTCTCTGAAGCATTAGTAAGGGAGGGATGTCATCCAGAAGGTCCAGAGATGGTAGCCCACCTGACCCACAACACCCATCCTGACGACAGTAGCCTAGCCAGGCCAGTAGGACACTCATCATGCAGAGCCCACACTCTGAGGCTGAGGTTCAGAAAGCCCACTATAGGAGAGGTACTGGGCTCACCTCACAGGGTGGCAACCTGGCAGGGCTGACCTGCTGCCTAGCCAGCCTACTCGGGAAGGGTGAGCAGTACCAGGGTCCAGATGTGGCTGTAAGCACAGCAGGCTTATCAGCTAGCTCTATATACAGACCACAAAAGCTGAGGCAGAGGCTGACTGTTGGTCTGAAGCCAAAGAGACTGCCTTACAGAACAGGGTGAGACTGGCTGTGGGGCCCAGGGCCATTGTGGACAGGGGCTGATGCCAAAGCCACTTGTGTCTGTGAGAAGTACACTTAGCTCACAGTTCTGGAATGTTCTTCCTGGAGAGTCACCTCCACTCAGCCCAGCACCATGGTGAGACTCCAGCCCTGGCAATCTGGCCCAGCCCCCAGAGCACACCATTTCTGACTGGGGTCTCAGCGTCCCTGTGAGGGCCTCAGGGGCTCCCTTGTTGGGGGCAGGTGCCCATCCCTGCCCTACTGAGGAGAGGTTGCCAGGTAGGGCGCGGGGGCAATATATGCCCTGGTGAATCTTTCTGGGCCTGGAATAGGGCAGGGTACCATACAGGGCAGCCCTGAAGACTGTCCCTGCAGATGGAGGAGTTGTGGGCCAGGACTGCACAGCTGGACGGCCCACACTTACCAAGATACCGGAGCACAGATTCCAGTGGCTTCCGCACCACTTGCTTCAGCACCAGTGGGCTCTGGGAAGCTTCAGGCAGCCGGGCAGTACCTGCAGAGGACCAAGCAGAGGATAAAGGGCTGGCCTATAGAAGCCAGGCCTACACCTGCATCCTGCCTTGGCCCCAGGGGGATGAGTGCACTGGAAATCAGCCACTCTCAGGACTGCGGGTTATACTGCCCTTCCTTCCCCCACTTGACACTCACACTCGGCCTTGATGGCCGCACTGTTGATGGGCATGTAGGGATGGCGGGCAGCATGCCACGGGCGTAGGATCTCACGGCACAGGCGCCGGGCGATCCTTGTCAGCTTGGTAGTGTGCAGGTAGAAGGCCTGCCGCGTCTTCATGGCAAACTTGGGGCTCCCACTGCTCCGGGCTGGGATGCCATGCGGACTCTGCGGAACGGGGCGCACCGCCCAGACACAACGCCATGACTGGGGGCCGAGGACTCACAGCCAGTGCTCGGGGCAGGTGGGTGTGTCTCATTTACCATGTTATTGCGGTTTGGTCCTGGCCTCTCTCCATCTAACCGGGTTGGCATTTTCAAGCCACCATATTTCTTCCAATATGTCCAACAAGATGCGCAGAGGCGACACTGCATGTTAGGGGGACCCCAAGAATACCACTGGTAAGACTGTGTGGCTACGGACAACAAAGTTGGAAATAGATGGATTCTTAAGCAGAACCAACGATGCAGAGAGCATTCCACAGTGTCCCTCCGCCCATTGCCATGACCCTCCCACCTCAGCCCGGGGCAGGAGCAGGAACCCCCACACCCACCCAAAGGAGCCCCCACTCCCAGAGACCCACCCAACCACACCCAACATAGTCATAGCCCCATCATGGGTGGGCCCTCCAGGACAGGCCACAGGGTTCTCTAGGGACCATAGGGACGGCAGTGGTATCTCCATGGCCCTGCTGTCCTGGGGCAGGTACTGGCCAGCCACTTACTGTAACAACTCTCGCAGGCCCGGCCAGCCCCAGGGCTCTGGCCTGGTGCCCCGGTGCCATTCACCACACTGGCTTTAACGTTATTGACGCTGATCTGGTTTGGGTTTGGCTTGTTGCTGAAAAGGAATGGAGCATGGGTCACAGCAGCCTGGCAGAGTGCTATGTACAAACCAGGCCCTGCCCTGCACATCCCTAAGAATGGCTGCCATGGAGTAGGACCTTTTCTCCATACCCAAGCATGCCAAGCTCCAAGCCCAGCTTAAATACTGGGCCACACAGACTGGGACCCTGATCTACCCTCCCCAAGCAACTGGCAGGGTTAAAGAACCAGCACCATGCATACCACAGCACCCTCCATGGCCTCCCCAGGCATCCACCAGGGCCTCTGCAGACTGCAAGCCTACCAGTGTACCAATGGAGCCCCAGGGTATCCCCCAAAACTACCTTCCCTTGCCAGCTCAGGACACAGGGATAATACTTACTAGTTGGGAATATAAACTTGCTTTAACTTGCTCTCTGCTTCAGCTGCTTTCAAGCGTTTCTTAAAACAAAACAGAGGATAAGAGAGGTCAGCAGGCTGGCTGCATTACAGCTCAGTAGTGGGAAGGGATCACTGCATCTCTGCCTCCTTCTGGAAGACTTTTGTGAATAGCTGTCCTAAAGTTTGCACAGGATCCAAGACAAAAACCACCCCAGGCTCTGCCTTTGGCCTTACCTGCTGGACGTATCGGTCGGTGGTCTTCCACATGTAGTAGTACTCGATAATGCTAGTAAGTGACTTCCATGGGAGCTGGGACAAGAAAGATGCATTATAAGGGCCAGGGAGGGGCTGCTGCCCACGAACAGGGACAGCAGCGCTGGGATGTTGTGGCTGGGCCCTTATCAAATGGGGACATAAGTGCAGGGGTCCCTCAAGCTGAGTATGGAACAGGGAGATCCAAAAAGATCCAAGGAAGTTTAACCAGGCCCCACCTCAAGCTGGAATCTGACCACCACTGGGAGGAACCAACAGGGTGGAACCTTGACGGGTGACAAGAGTCTGAGGGCACTGCTATGATGAAGGATCAGAAATGAGAAGCACTCAGCCATGTGGCTGCCGTCCTCTCTCTGTAGTCACAGGAGAACAAGAGTCCTTGCCAGATGTGGCTCTGGTCTTGGGCTTCAGCCTCCCAAAGCCTGGGTCCTAAGTTTCTGTTTATTTTGTCTCCTAGGCTGAGAGGTCCTTTCACAGCAAACAGGGAGACCAGACAGGCGAGAAGCTGGACAGATGCCAGCAGGGTCCCTCTATATCAGCCTGTCTCAGAGCTGCTGAGAATCCTGGACAGGTTTGATTTCCCACCACCTCTTCTCCGTGGCTTTCTTCCACAGCCTTCCTAGAATTCTTCAGCTTTACTGCTTTGGATGCCAACTTTTCTTCCTTCTGTACACAGCAAGGTCAGAAGCCATGTGTCTCATGTGCAGCCTAGGTCACAGCCCTGCTCTGGGTCTGCTGAATCTCACCAAAGCATCCCTGACTCTACCAGAGCTGTTGCCTAGAACACTGCCTTTGCTGAGGAGTTGAAGGTACATTCTGCACACAAGTGCAGCGCTGGTACAGAGAGAGATGCTCACATGCTCAGCAAGCACTCTACCTGAGGGCTGCAGACCTGATCCAGACTTTCCATCCAGCACGGAGGAAATTCTTGCCTATGTCACTATACTCTACAAACAGATGTACAAGTGGGTTCTGTGGCCACGGTTACCCAGGGTGCCATGTCAGTAATGCAGAACTCAGTTTCTGTATTTAGCTACCAAGCCCAACAACAAGGACAGAGATGCTGCCCCCTCTCCAGGCAATCCCACATGCTTGAGTGGCAGGGGGTATACCTGGGTCCCCAGGCCAAGGGCCCTCACTCACAGCCTGTAAGTTTTTACCCCTTCAAATTTTGCTCCAGTCATAGCTTGTCTAGCTCCACCACAAATCCTCATCTTCTTACTCTTTTTTTCTGAGAAAGTTTGGCTCCTTTATTTTTTGGCCAGGGTATGTATCTTTCTACCTAGAAGTCACTGATACTGTTGCTGGGTAGGGAGCAGCTAGTATCCTCCTCCAGCAGCCTTCTCCCTGCAGACAACCACTTACTCTCCCTGCTTCACCTAGGCAGCAGGGCCCCTCAGGCTACCTGGGCCATACTCAGGCCCATGCCTCACCCTGCTTGCCTCCTTCACACTCTTTATCCTTATTTCTGCCACCCTGGGCTGTGCTACTATTTCCTGCTACTCTTGAGTGGGGTATCAGAGGTCCCACTATATATTGGGCTCTGACAGCCTGGCCTTCTCAGAATAGGTAATCAGACTAGCCCAATCAGCTAGAGATAGGCTCTTCCTCTGAGATGGCCTGGTGGGCTTTGCCACAGTGGTTCTTTCAGATGGATTCAAATACTTTCAGTCCTGAGAGACACTTAGGGGTATGGTCCAAGAGGACACAGGTCCTGCCCACATGGAAAAACAGGCATCCACTGAAGAACAGGCTTGCAAGATGGACATGAGGAAGCAATAAGAACAAAGTGAAATAATCCCCATTAGGGTATTACCAAGTAAGCACACATGAGACACTGTCCTGGTCATGTGCTGTCACTACCAGGCAGGGACAGGAGGGGGTAGCATAGGTTGCCAGGCTACGGCTATGAGGGGCACACAACTTCCCATAGGGTGTCCCCTACAGCCAAGCACATGGGGCCCAGGTGATCACAACCTGTCCCTGCCTAAGGTACTTACAAAATCTTGCTGAATGTCTGTGAAATCCTTCCCGTATTTTTCCAGGGCTTCTTCAAAAAGGTTGGCCTCGGATGCCGACCACTCCTCCATCTCATCTCTACAGAGCACAGGACCACCCTGTGGCACAAGGGCTGCAATGGCCTTGGAGATGTCATAGATGTTCTTGTGCAATGTGTCCATGGCATGGAACTATGGCAAGACAGTACGGTCACTTGGGCCCATCTTGTCCCCAGGCCCTGGGTGTGTCACTGTCCCAAACACCCTTCCTGCAGACTGGCTGAGCTTGGCAAGGATAGGGAGGTAGCAGGAGCCCACTCACCAGAGTGATGTCTCGGGAGGCTGCTGCAGCACTCATGTGCAGGCTGGGTTGTCGCACAGAGCTACTGCAATCCAAGGCCCGTGCAAAGGTACCTACAGAGCTGGAGAGGAGACAAACTGACCAGCACAGCGGATGGACCGGGCCTCAAACAGGCAGGTCAGGGGCCTGTAGGGCTCCACTCCCAGAAGCCCAGTAAACTGTCAGGACAGCTTGGTCAGTGCATTGACACAGAGGCCCACACAATAAATGCACCAGGGGCAGAAAGCTGGGAGAACTCTCCACCTACGAGGTGTGTGTGTGTGTGTGTGTGTGTGTGTATGTTTAGGACCTTGTGCTTGCCAGGCAGGTGCCAGGCAGGTACTCATACTGCTGAGCTATCTCCTTGGCCCCACCTACAAGGGTGAAGAGAGTATCTACTTTGGGAGCTGCCTTTGAACTGAGGACCAGGAGGCCACATCACCCATAGTACAGGTAAGTGGCCTGTCTGCCCAGGCCCAAGCCCATTTCTTCCTTTCAGCACTTCCCATCCTCTCCCTAGCAAGCCAGGAGGTGGCAGCCTGACCCTGGGAGAAGCACACAGGCAAGATACAACCCAGCCCCCACAATCACACTGCTTACTAGCATCCATCCCCAGAGGAAGGTCAAAACTAGTGGTGGCATGGCCATCAGGGGGTCAGGGGCTGGGGCACAGCCTTCTGTTCAAACAGGAAAACCAAAACCCCATCCCTAGCACCCATTTGGGGCTCCGAGCCAAGCCCCCTGCTGTTTGCCCTGGCCAGACAGCACTCACCGGGCCACTACGAGGAACTGGTCAATCTGCTTGTCTACAAGTGGGTTGTGGGCCTCCCACACCTTGGTCTCCAGTTTGGACTGGTCACGGCCATCTTCCTCCCCTACACAGAATAAGTGTGGTATGGTGAGGCTGGAGAAGGCTGCCAAGAGGACCTCAGAAGGCCATTCTGAGCCAGTCTTTCTGCACAGGTTCCATGCGGTTCCTTGAGAGATGCAAATGCGACTGTGTGACCACAAGGACTGGGCCTATACACAGGTGCACATGTAGCCCTGACACTGGGGCTGGGCACCTTCTGCTCACGGGTGCAGCAGAGGAGGGTCAGTGGGCTCTGATAGCTGCCACCAAAAGGGGCAGAGAAATACTCATTTTCAAGTTTTAATAAAGTTTTTTATTTTAAGAAACCACAGATAACTATGCAGCTGTGATAAATACCAGATCATATACCCCCAAAAAGAACCTGCAGTGAGTGTCACATGTTCTGCCAAAGCCACTGGAGATTATTGCAGAACACTGAAGGAGAGGTGAGCCCTGCACCCCAAGAATGGCCACACTAACTCTGCATTGGACAGGCCTAGGACTGCTCATGTCCTGAGCCAGCCAAGCCCAATTCTGGGGAGGCCCCAAGAAAACTCCCACAATTGGCCTTTGTCCAACTCTCCTGAGTGCTGCATCCATAATTTAACAGGGTATCAAGCTTCATGTTCCACAGCAGATCCAATCAGCTGCCCCTTGGCTCTTGGCAGCAATGTGCCTTGTGATCAAGGATGGCCTGAGCACAGCACCCTGTACGGTGCCCCACATGGGGCACTGGGCAATTTCTTAGGCAGCAGCTGAGCTGGATGTCTCCAGGAAAACATCTGATCCTTGCTGGAGCCAGCATCTCCTGGGCCTTCCCTGAAGGGCTGGCTGTACAGCCTCAACCCTGTCTAGTCAGTGCTCAACAAACAGGTCCTGGAAGGGAAAACCCAGGGCTCAGATGTGTTGCCAGAGGCAGGAGGATTAAATGCTCAAATCTGCAGTCATTGCCCTGGCACTCGTGGCCCTGGGGCTATTTCCAGGCTGTGCAGGATGGACCCAGCAAGACCTTCTAGGGCCGTAGGTACGTCTCTTTCCTGGTGCGGACTGATCTGAGACCACTCTGCTAAAGCAAGAACACGCTGAGGAAGCTGAGGTGCATCACCTGACATCCCAGGTTTTCAGGCTAAGATGCTGCACACCATGCCCCAAGCCATCTTCTCATGGTCCCTTTAAAATTTAAAATACCTATCACTTAAAAAGGACACCACCCCAGGAATGGTGGTGCAAATCTAGAATCCCAGCACTCTGGAAGGTTGAGGAAGAAGACTCCTGTAAGTTCCAACCTCGCCTGGACAACTTAGCAAGGCCCTATCTCAAGACAGAAAATAATGTGAAGAACCCAGGTTCATTCCCCAATACTGTAAAAATAAAATAAAACAATACAAACCAGCAAGTGAGGCCTCCATGTAGCAGAGGCTTGTCACGAGCAGGAGGTGGCAAAGCTTCAAGACAAGGGAAAAGGTGCTGGGGTTCATAGTCGATCCCTCTCCTGGCTCTCCACTTCCATTGCCCCAGTCTCCACTGAGCACAGGGAACCAGGGCAGCCATCTGGTATACTAGATTCCAAGGGACGGATATCCCCAGGGAAGACACTGACCCTCTAAAGTTTCCTACCTCTAGTCTTCAGCCTGCAGGGTACAGGCACGCCACAGGTATGCTCCAGGTTACAGGCATGGAGTGACAATTGCCTGCCTCATACAGCTGCCTCTTGGGCTCAACATCTCTCTTGGATTCCCCTCCTCCAGAAGTAACAAAGACAAAAATCCATAGAGGGCAACAGGGAAAGGGGTAGCCACATACAGTAAGGTCAGGAACATCCCTGCCAGGACCATGTTAGCATCATCAGTGTGGGACACATGCCCGGCACACAGTGGGTCCTGAGTTTGATCCCAAGACACACAAATGAGAATCTAACAGCCCAGGGAGATTAGGTAGTAAATCTACTGGATCAGGAAACCACAAAAAGAGAAAGAAAAAAAGAAAAGAAAAGCAGGCAGGAAGAGCCAAACATATCAAAAGAGTACTTAGAGACTTTCTTTTTTTTTTTTTTTTGTCTTTTTTTTTGAGACAGGGTCTTGCTATGCAGTTCAGGCTGGCCTTGAGCTCACTTTTGTAGCTCAGGCTGGTCTCGAACTCGCACCGATCCTCCTGCCTCAGCCTCCCGAGTGCTGGGGAGACTTTCTATTTTGTCTTTTTGAGACAGAATCTTATTCTGCCATTTGGGCTAGCCTTGGACTCACTTTGTAGCCTCAGTTGACCCTAAAATCACAATGCTCCTGCCTCAGTTTCCCAAGTGCTAGGATTACAAGTGTACATCACCACACCCACCCTTAGAGATACATCTAATAGCAGAAAATACCTGATGACTAAGTTGAGAAAAAGTAAAAATATGTCCTTAACAATGAGAGAGTGGTGAAGACATGCCGTGGTCTACCTTATAGTCCCAACATCTGCTACCTGGGGATCTAGAAAGGAGACAGAAGAAAGCCCCTACCCTTGGGTCTTCCACCTGAGGAACAGCTTCACAGGGGACCCTTGGGGACCAGCCCTGTCAGTCTGGGCTGAAGGACCCAGAGACTCAAGACTTGCCCTGGCTAGCACTGACCCTCTGTTCCTCAGGATGCTGCCATGACCTCCACTATCCACATGCAGAACAGATTCAAGAGTTATGGCTCACTTCCATAAGGCTGCAGGGAAGTGGAAGAAGAAGTGGGCACCCAGCAATCAGAGCCCAGAAGGTACAGGGAGGCCTAAAGCCAGGCTGATCATGGGCACAGACCAGCATTTCACACCAAGAGGAGCAGACCTGAGGCTAGGACCAAGACGCGGAAGTGTGGTCAGTGCAGTCTCCTGAGAGACAGACACAAACACGTGAGTCCACAGTACAGAATGGCCCTGGACTTTGGGAAGAGGAACATGTGTGGAATGTAAGGCCTGAAGGTGGCTGGAGCATGAGGACAGTCAGGCTGAAACTAAAACATCCCGTTATTCCTTGGGAGGGCAGCACACATGGGCTGAGGCTCTCCTGCTTGGAAGCAACCCTAATTTTGGCCAGAGAGCCAGACTCCATTTACTGGTGTACCCAGAACAACAGTTCTCCCCACCCAGGCCCAAGATGTCTGGGGTACTGCCATCTGCGAAGTGTTCAGATGCTGCAGGACACCTGAAAGCCACATCCTGATTCAGATAAACACCCCAAGAGGGTCTTCCAGGGAAAAATGGAATTTAAGGGTCATAAAAGTTGTCAAAAGCAAACAGAAAATCAACCCACTGACCAGCAATGGCACGAATGACATGTGTGACACTGGGACTCTGAGGCTAGCTGCCCTGCCGGGACTCAGGCACTTCTGTCCCAGCCCTTGCAGAGCTTCCCTCCTGGTGGGTGTCTCAGCCTCCTCCCAACAACAGCATCACCCAGCAGACCGATATGGCCCAGCCACACCCTACCTTCCTTCAACAGGTCAGTGATATCAGCTTGGTACCGATTTCCCACTCGAATCTCCCCTTTATCAGCCAGGAGGGTCTTCTGCTGGGGGTCGTAGACTAGAGAATAGAAGAAGAAATCCTGAAAAACACCACACACAAGACAGGGTCAGAGATGCCCTTAGCCCTAGCACCTGGGGTAGATGAGGTCACCACAGCAGCAGGAGCAATACAGTGTGAACCAGAAGGCGCAAAAGAATGCCATCAAGGATGCCCATGTACTCAGAACCGATAAGGACCCATCAGGAGCCCAGCGAGTAGTGTCATGGTCAGTTGGGGTGGTCAGGCCAGAGCCACTCCTTTCTGTCACAGCAATGACTTAAAGTAGCAGTTCTCAACCTATGGGTCATGACCCCAGCGGGGGTCAAACGACCAAAACACAGGGGTCGCCTAAAGCCATCAGAAAATACATATTTAGTAGCCGGGCGTGGTGGCGCACGCCTGTAATCCCAGCACTCGGGAGGCTGAGGCAGGAGAATTGGTGTGAGTTCGAGACCAGCCGGGGCTACAAAAGTGAGCTCAAGGCCAGCCTGAACTGCACAGTGAGACC
>PVJA010005327.1:0-26638 GCA_004027025.1 Myocastor coypus | reverse complement strand
ATTTACATTCTGAATCATAACTGTTGCAAAATTAGTTTTGAAGTAGCCACCAAAATTATTTTTTGGTTTGGGGTCACAACATGAGGAACTGTATTGCGGGGTCACAGCATTAGAAAGGTTGAGAATCACTGATTTAAAGACTTAATTCGCACACCAGTATGTATTTTCCAAATCTCCACAGCTCTTGGGAACACACCCAGGCAGACAGGCTGTGCATGGAGAGGCTGCAGCACCAATAACTAGTATTCTCAATGCACAGTATCTCATAGGGGCTCACGGTCTACAGTCACCTCCAACCTCAGTCCCAGACTGCTCTGAGTTAGAACTTACAGCCACAACCTTTCCTTATACTCCCATATCCAGCCCTTTTCCCCAGGCTCATGATCCTTGAAAAGGAACCTGAGCAGCTCAGTCTTAAAGAACAAATCCTGGTCTGCGCTCAGCCCTACTGTGGTGCCCCAACTCCTGGACCTCAGGCTTCCATCCTGCCACTCTCAACTCCTGGCTACTTTCCAAGCCCCACCCAACTCTTAGCCTCCATTTTCAAGCCAAATGACGCTTCCCTCATGCCTGTATTTGGATGTTTCCATGGCATGCCACATACATCCGGATATAAGAGCTGGGTGTAGAACATGGGGACATGACTGGTCAGAGGCAGGAGGCCCTGCCCCAGCTCCTCTCTACCCATGAGATCACGGGGCTGCTTCTACGATGGCTTCTCTGCTGGCTTTCACCTCAATTCTGTGACTGCTAGATGAGCCTGTTCATGGGGAATACGTAAGGACCATCATAAGCACGGGCAGGGGCACCTGCCAGTCTTTTTTTTTTTTTTGTCTTTTTGAGACAGGGTCTCGCTATGCAGTTGAGGCTGGTCCTGCGCTCACTTTTGTAGCCCAGGCTGGTCTCGAACTCGCACCAATCCTCCTGCCTCAGCCTCCCAAGTGCTGGGATTACAGGCGTGAGCCACCACGCCCGGCTACCTGCCAGTCTTTTGGTGTCCTCAAGCCAAGCCCTGAGTGAGATCTTAGTAAGCAGGACTATCCTGGGCACCCAAAGGGTCCAGGTGTCCAACAGATAGAACTAGCACGGCAGCCTGGGTTTACTCAGGGCTTAGAATCCTTAGGCCTCAAGGACATGGTAGCAGCACCCAGGAGCGCTGCCATACTTAGCACCGTGTAACTGTGACATCACCAGCCCTCTGCTTATGCATCTCCTCACTATCTTTTCTGTGTTATTCCATGTGACTCTACCAGGGATTTTTCCCAAGTATCCCTCAATGTGCAGTGAGGGGGTTCCCAAGGCTCTGGGCTCCTGGACATCCCCTGGGGGTACCAAATTTAGGACCTCTGCCCACTGCCTCTCCCAAATGTTCTGGCTCCTGATCTGAGGGCCTAGTGACTGCCATGGCCTCTTCGTGCCCTCAGTTTCTAGGCTTTTTGCAGCAGGAGCACCTGTAGCCAAACTCTTAAGTGGCATTTTCACTGGCAAACTCAGTCTCCTCAGGGGCTTCACATGGGAAGGACCAGGACCTGAGGTGGGCACAGAGCCAAGCCTGGAGCCCACATAGGGATGGGCTTCGTATAAGCAATAATGACACAGCTCAGGAGACACACTTGCCTTACACCCAAGCATCCTTCAGACCACATGCATCTCCAATAGAACTGACAGAGCCCTGGCCGCCTAGCCCCAAGAAACACGATCTCACCAGGCTCACTAAGCTTCCTGGGCATTAGATTGTCACAACTTGGGTGAGGCATCTGGGAATTACCACCCACAATGCATAGTTCCTACAAAAGAATCACCTGCCCCAGGCCAGGCATGGTGGTACATGTCTCTAATCTCAGTACTAAAGAGGCTGTGACAGGAGAATTGTGGAGTTTCAAGCCAGCCTGAATTCAAAACTAGCCTAAACTACATAGTGAGACCCTGTCTCAGAAATGGGCTGGGGAGACAGCTCAGCAGCATTAAGTGTCTGCTTGGCAGGGGCAAGGTCCTAGACTCAATCCCAGGTCCCCCCCACCCCACCCCCAAAAAAACCCAAACCAGAACACCCGCACCAAGCACCAATAGTGGCCAAGGCCAGGCCTACACAAGGTTCTATCCATTCTCTGTGACACTCACCAAGCCCTTACAAAGGCCCAGCTAGGAGATACCTAGGAGGCCAGTACCCCATTCCTGGAGTCCTGGGTGGGAGGGCCTGACCACAGGGTCATCTGGGACACCTGGAGGTAAGCACTGGGTTGCTGTTCCCTCTGCTTCTCTGATGTTGGTCCCAGGGCACTGTCAGATCCAGGTCTAATAAGGAGAACATGCTCAACAAGGACTAGGCCTCACCTCGCGTTCCAGGTAGGACTTGAGTGACTCAGTCTCATTCAGCAGGGTGACACTGCACTTTCCCCTGGAAGAGAAGGACACACAGGTGGAGGGGAAACAAGCAAGGAGGCCTGGAGGAGGGGGCACGGGAGTTACCTGATGTGAGTGGCAGGCAGTGACTCTAGCTGCCGGGACAGGAAGAGTTCCCGGTGCCTCAGCTGGTGCTTTAGCTTCTCAGGTAGGTCCACCATCTCTGGGTTCTCCACCTCCTCCTCCACCTCCCCTGAAGAACAAAGAATCCATCAATGGGACCTGCAGGTATCAGCTGACACCTGCCCCAGGCCAGTAACACAAGCTCAGGCCCAAGAGGGCTGTCTCCTTGCCCTGGCACATCCCTGCTCAAAGGCCCCTACAGAGCCAGGCCACA
Organism: Myocastor coypus; assembly: GCA_004027025.1. NCBI lineage: Eukaryota > Metazoa > Chordata > Mammalia > Rodentia > Myocastoridae > Myocastor > Myocastor coypus. The sequence continues at coordinate 23,898 of PVJA010005327.1, read as the reverse complement.
GGCATCAGGAAAGGACGGGGAGGAAGACAGGTGTCCAGGGCCTGCCTTGGAAGAAGCAAGCCAGAAAAAGGAAGGAAATGGGAAGAATTACCAGGGCAGGAAAGCTGAGTAGGCACCAACAGGCCAGGCCCAGGCCAGGCCACACTCCTGGCCAACTGGGGGCTAACATAGGGAAGCCCACTCCTCGGTCGGACCGGCAGGGGATGCAGGGACGGGCATGCAAGCAGCCCGTCAGACTATGTCCTTCAGCACGCCGCCCGCCCCCAGCCCCAGGACACAGACACCAGGACGCCCTCCTTGTAGAGGTCGGCTCTTACCTTCCTCGCCGGTGTCCGCCCCCGGTCCGGCTTTATAGCAGACAGACAGGGCTACATAACAGATAGACAGCGCCGGATGGCAGGTTAGCGCCAGCACCGGCTGCTTGCTCCCTGCCCAGGGCCCGGACCGAGGAGACACGGGGGCCACAGGCCTCCCGGTGGGGAGAAAGACCACCCGGCTGAAGACCACCCAAGCCTTGGCATCCCGCCCAGCCGACCTTGGCTGCCCACCCTTACTCCCTGTCCCCAAGCCATGCTCTTCCACCTGACTTGCTCCACGAGTCAGGAACCAGCCCTTCTTCCAGGGAAAATGATGGGAAATACAGGGCTCAGGAGAGGCCTACCTAGACTGAGGGAGTGACAGACCAGCTGCAGGGCTTGACACCCTGAGGTACTGGCCACCAGAAGGACCTAAGTTATACCAGGGCCTTGGTCAGCACCTCCAGCAGCTTGGTTGCTGCTCCTGCTCAACACCAAAGAAAAATACTCAATAGTGTGCACTTCTAATTCCAGCTCCTCAGGAAGCTAAGGCAGGAAGATTCCAAGCTTAAGGTTAACTTAGGGAACTTAGAAAAAGTCTATGCCAAAAACAAACATCCCCTTAGCACTCTGGCTCATCTCAGCGACCAAACTGGAGTATGTGATGGGCTCTGTGCTGTGGCTCATGCCTGCCAGCGCAGGCCATCAGGAATCCACAGGCACACTGGGCGGACCAGACTTGTAGCTCTCTGCTGGCCCCATGTGGTGGTTGCAAGAAGTCCTGGGACCCTTAGGCCAAAGCTCAGGGCCAGTAGGGGTGTAGGCTGGCTCCCAGCACCCCACAGAGTAGACCCACTGAGCTGCTCATCTCTTTGCCAAGAAGCAGCTGGAGAAATGGCCACCCACCATTGCACAAGGAGATAGCAACCTTTGCTCAAACTGGCCTATGACGGGCAGCACGCTGAGGACAGGATTATCCCCAAGGATAGTATCAGCCTTAGGTCCACCAAGGCAAACAACTGGCTCCAACTAAGGCTCACAGTTGGCCTTACAATGTTCCCACTTCTCCAGGTCTGGGAACCAGGCTATCTGCAGGGTGAGGCCCTGTCAGAGCCAGCTTATAGGTTGCAGTCCCAGAGATGGGCAAGATCTGAGGCTTACTCAGGAGCATGGAACAGGCTGTGGCTGTGCCACAGGACTGAGGAATGGCTCTATGCTCTAGTCAGGCCTGTGTCTTTGACAAGGATTAAAGAACAGGGACCCACTGAGAGGGCCAGGAACCTCCCTGACTAACCAGGGCCTCTCCTGCACTGGCTGCAGGCACCCAGGGTGAACAGAAGTGGGGAGGAACCCTCTGAATAGGCAGTGGGAACAGAGAGGGTGGCAGTGCCCTGACGGTCTCCCACATAGCTTTCCCAGGAAAACCCACCCTAGTACCTGTGCCTGCCCTTCCCTGTCCTTCACAACGAGCCCACCCATTAGGGCCTACTATACCACTAGTGAGTTTCTGACCAGCCTACTCTGGCAAGTGGTCCCTAGTAATCACTACCCCTCTGCTGGCCAACCCTGCTGCAGACCTGACCCTACACCAAACACCTCTAGAACATGTGACCTGTACCAGATCCCAGGCCTCCCTTGCAGGCTGTAAGGCATGAGAGGGTACAGGGTGGGGCCAGAGGTCAAGAGAAGTTCACATCCACACCCAATGAACCTTCCAAGCCTCCTGAGCCACAACCAGAGAGTCAACCATGGGCACTGGGCAGGGTGGCAGGAATGTCATGCTATAACAGTGCCCACCCTGCTGATGTCCACGGTCCCTTCATGTGTAAGGCCAGGAACCCCCATTCCCAACCTTGCTCAGAGCCAAGGAAAGTGGTTCACTGTTGACCACACATCACAGGAGATCCTGGTCCCTGCAGGAAGGGCCCCTCCTACCAAGACCTGGGATCAGTAGGCTACAGGTGGGTCTTCCCCCTCCCCCTGGCTTACAAGAATAGACTAGGGCCCAGCTCTCCAGGGGAGCAGTCCTGGACACCAGTTAGAGCCATGTTTCTTGCCCAATGCAAAATGCCATCCCATACTGAGCTCAGGCAGAGTACATCCCAGGTGACCAGTCAGGTAGTGTGGCAGCTGGAATCTCCTCCTATCTGCTTCTATTGGAGCCCAAGGCCTGTCAAGGGGGACTGCCTGTGACCGGGGGCACAAGGCTGGGATCAGGACCTATGGGGGTCTGCCCCTGACTTATGTGGGTCTCAGACTAAGTGGCCCTGGGGCTTAGGCAGTCCTTTGCTCTGAGGCTGTGACTTCTAAGTACACAAAGCATCAATGGTCTGTGGGTAACTTGTTCAGGTTAAGAAGCCCACACCAACAGTAACCAGGATGAGGCTCCACATCTCCAACTAGTGTTTATCTGATTTAGGCTTGAGCTCTAAGGACAAGGGGAGAAGGACTTGTCTTCTAAACACCATTCACAATGCCTGCATAAACTTCTCAGTAAGGGGAAAACAAGTAGAGTATCTACAGAAGCAGGCAGCAGCCACAGCTCGGTCTGGGCAACACCTCCCATCCCCACCACCAATACTCCAGGCTAGTCCATGACAAGTTGGTATGGGATGCTGTGAGAACAGTAAGAGGCTCTGTTTACTCCAGCCCAGGTTTTTGACAGGATGCACATGGGTGTGGGATGCAGAGGCCCTCTCCGAAGCCTGGCCGTAGAACACAGCAAGGCCAGCCCAGGTAGCTGAGGTGCTCAGGCCCCAGGGGAGGAAACCAGGCAGCTGGCATCCCAACTTTCCCCCCAGGCAGGTCACGGAGATAGGCCGAGACTCACTTGCGTGCTTGTCTGCCAGGGCGATGAGGGTGCTGGAGATGTCCCGCCTGCGGTAGAAGCACACCACCTTGGCCTCCACGTTCCCGTTGGCCGTCTATAACAGCAAGGAGGGGCATCTGAGCAACAGCCACCTTGGATGGCCACCCAGATGGGCCCAGGTTCTCCCAAGGGCCACAAATGTACCCAAATCTACCCCTTGCAAATTCAGTAACAGGCGTAGAGGGGGGAGGGGGGAAAGACCCCAGCGCCTAAAGCCACGGGGCAGTAACACAGGGTCTGAGGCAGCCCCATCCCAGTCCCTTCTAGGGCAAGCTGACCAAGAGGACTGCAGACAGAGATGCACACGTGATCTATATCCATCTCTATCTCACTCTCCCCTTATCCCAGTGAGCCTCCTGCCAACACCAAGGAAAAGGTCCTGTGCTGGGCAGGACCTGGTGGCTCTGGGGCAGACCTGATACAGAAGGTATCATATAGCCGGGCGTGGTGGCTCACGCCTGTAATCCCAGCACTTGGGAGGCTGAGGCAGGAGGATTGGTGCGAGTTCGAGACCAGCCTGGACTACAAAAGTGAGCGCAGGACTAGCCTCAACTGCATAGCGAGACCCTGTCTCAAAAAGATAAAAAAAAATAAAATAAATTAAAAAAAAAAAAAAAAAAAGAAGGTATCATACAGTTGCTGGCATCCCCGCACAGATGGTAGCCCTGAACGGTAAGGGGCCAGATCCTGTCAAATCCTTCACCCAGAATTAGCTGCAGAGTTAGCCAAGCCCTGTTGTGCCTCATCAAGTTCCCCTAGCAGGGTATGAGGCAGGCAGAAGGGCACCAAAGACAGAACCGCTCCACTCAGCAAAGCTTTGTTTGTAGTACCGGCGGTCAAGCCCAGGAGTGCCCCCCACTAAGACATAACCTCTCACTTTTTTTTTTTTTTTTTAACTTTTTGAGACAGTGTCTTGCTAAGTTGCCCAGGCTAGCCTTGAACTTCTGATTCTCCTGCCTCAGCTTCCTGAATAAATGGGATTACAGGTATGTGCCACAGTGTTCCACTGGGAACCATCTTCATAACAGGAATTTATATAAAATGCAAGAATTACAATTTTAACTGCTATGGAAGTGACTAGTGTGTATCACTTATAACACTAAACAAAACACTAAGAAAATTCCTAAGTAACAGAGCACAATGTGTATCACTAGGGACCTCTGCTGCACGGGGCATATCTCCTTGCCTCCCTTGTCTATCGTGCCACACATTCACATCAAGGTGGTCCTGACATCTATGGCACTTGCAGCTAGTCCACTGTCACCCTGTACATTCCACTGGGCATCCACACAATTAGCTGCCTCCATGCCTGACAGGTCACACCACAGTACAGTTGAGAAGCACTTGTTTTCAAATTCAGTCATGACCAAAGCAACACAACGTCAGCACACTTCACACTTCCACTGACATATAGCAGTTTGTGTGCTGCGGCAGCCACACAGATGTGAGCCCTGCTGCTGCACCCATCTTTCCCCACCAACCCACCCAACACTGCCCTGCTCTAAAATACACATTTGGATTCAACCATTTTCTGTCTTTGTACTCTAACCATGTGTGACCACATATGAATGGCCAAGCCAATCTGGTGACCTTCTCCCCTGTGTTACTGTTTCCCAAGTTCATCACTAAGAGGTTTTCATTTGCCTCATGACAGTTCTCCATATGTCTGTCATGAGCTCTGCTAATTCCCTGAGCAGCAGAGCCCTTGGCTGAACGTCCAATCTCCTAGAAGTCCTCCCAGCACCATGCTCGTGAGTCTCCTGGCTGGGAGACGCTCTGAATTCCTTCCTGGTCAGCTGCTTTACAGTACAGAGTCCCCAGGAGACCTCTCCTATGTGGCCATCTAGCAGGGCCATCCACATGGTTCCACTGCCTCGACTACTTGCCTGGAGGAACACTGTGCAGAGGGCAATCTGCAGCCGCTTCCCAGACTAGTGCACATGGGACCTGCCTTTCGTGGGAAGCACTGGGGCCCCATGTCCTGAAATTTCACATGATGCCACAAATGAGGCTTGTTTCCATTCCAGATGACTTGTCTCTTCTCAGGTCCCTCTGGTGGAGCTCTTGTCTGTCATTTGTAGGGAGTAGGTGCTGGGCCCTGGATCAAGTAGTCTCCCTCCCAGTCTGTGTCACCACAGCGGGGACTCCTTCCTGTGCCTTTTCATTCATCATGTGCTCTTCTACCTTTAGCTGTTTTCATGTATACTATGATCTGTCCTCTCATGAAAAGTTCTTTCCAGACATCTCATCCTCTTGCCCATTTGGGGTTGTGTTAGAGTAGAAAGCCAGATGTGTGGCATCCTCCAGGGCCACAATAGTGATTCAGCATCCTGAAGGGCATCAATACCAGAGAGGATGTTCCGGTTCCCCAGGAGACACACAATGCCTTTTAGGCCCCCAGTGTGAGTGCCCTGCATCTACTGCTCCAGCCAGGGTTCCATGGACCCAAGCAGTTCTCCAGCCTGTCCTGAGCTCAGGTGAAACCTGTCACTACAGTGTTCCTTCACCCTCCCTTCTAAGTGGGAGCCAGAGCTTCTCTGCTTCCCAGTCTGTGTGGCACCAACCAGGCCTGCAATTTCATTCCCCAGCAGCAGGGCAGAAGTCAGGTATCTCAGGGTGCCCACACATGCAGAGCTGCTTGATCACTTCCCACCTGTCTCAGCAGAAGTCCCACAGATCCCCAGGAGCACCTGAAGAACATTGGGGGGAGGGACACCTGATCTGTGTGCAGTTCCTTTGCATGTGGCAAGAAGAGGAGAAAGCCTCTCTCTGAGCCTGCTTCCTTGCATCCCAAGTGTGTGAATGCTGAGGCATGTCAAGGAGGGCTTGCTAGACCTGCACATGGAGCTGGACTCCAGTTCCACTGACAAAATCATACCCATTGTGATCTGAATCCCTACCTGGGCTTGGGTCCCAGCAGCCCCCAGAAATAGGCAGGACCTCCATATAGGACACCCTGGCCACCCCCCACCATGATTTTGGGTTGAGTCCCTCCCACATTCCCCGTGGTAACAGATCTATATAGCCCAGGCCCTCAGCCAGCACAGGCCTAGGCAGCTGGCCCAGAGGAACCAGAGGCCATTTCCTAAGCCATGCTCAGCACGGTGGCTACCTCGGGCCATCTCCTACCCATCTTGTTTAACCCAAAGAATCCCAAGTTACCAACCCCCCACACCCCCACCCCCATGCAGACTGGGCTGCTCTGCTCACTGGGCTCAGGTCACCCCAGACCAGCGGGAGGGGCAGGGTCCCTGACCTGCCCAGCTCATCAGCCTCATGAAAAAGCAGGGCAACTGCCCCAGCACCTGAAAAAGTTTCCAAATAAGAACTGTTTCGAGGAAGGAGATCAGAAGAGGGTGGCCTACAACTCCAAGCTCCTTAGCCACCTGTGGCCCCCTACATGATGTGCCTCCAAGCCTAGACAGGATGGTCTAAGCTAGATGCAGTTGAACCCACAAATGCCTTTCCTCCCATCTCAGTCCCCAGCCAGGTGGGCTCCAGGTACTCACTGGATCTTGGTTTACAGGCATGTCTATTTTCTTTTCTTTTCTTTTCTTTTTTTTTAAATTTTATTTATTTATTTTTTTCTTGTTTCAGAACCTTTGTTTGTTTATTCATTCATTTTTATGGCCGGCTCAGCCCACCCTGAGGGCAGGGCTGGCACAGCATGTGGTACTGGGGATCAAACCGCAGTCCCTGAAGCCGCCCAAGCTTTCCCAAGCAGGCGCTTTAGACCACTGAGCCATCCCGCTGGGCCCCGGCATGTCTATTTTCTGTGACCAACTAGCAAGCATCTATCAAGTGACAAGGGAAAGAGGTAGCAGGGGACCCCAGCGTGCAGATAAGCCTGCAATGCTCCACAGGCAGCTCAGGGTCAGTAAGCTAACATGGGCCAACGAGGGGCTAGGTGAGGGCAAGGAAGTTGGGGGAAGGTGTGGCCTGCTGCCAGGGGCACTGGTGACTGTCATGGGCACTGATGCCACTTCCCTAGACTCTGGTGGTCCCCAGCGCTGTCTACTTACAATCTCCCTGAGCAGCTGAGTTCTAATCAGGCCCCAGGGAACCCCATCCCCAAAAAGATGGCACCTACTGGGCACAACAGCCGTCTGTAAGAGGTCCATGTCCCCACAGAAAGTTGGTCACAGCCTGAGAGAGGTCACAGAGAGGGACAGATAAGGTCCCTCTAATGCCAGCCGCACAGGGCTGAGGCCACACAGAGCCTGGGCCCCCACAAACAGCCATAGTACCTTGTTGAGCTCTTCAATCCTACGGATCAGATATGGATTGCTGGACGAGTTCTCAAAGTAGACATAGTCTGCAAACAGAAAGAGTGTCACTTACAGCCCCACTGCATGCCTGCCTGCCCCACCTCCCACACCTGGGGACTACCTCTGAAGAGCTGCTACCCCTGCTCTGCAATCCAGAGGGAGGAGAGAGCGATGGAATGTAAGCCCCATGCCACCCAAAGGACAAGTAGCGCTAGACAGCAGGCAGGCAGGGTCTGCTCCCATCTTCATGGGAAGCCTGGAGCACTAGGCTACAGCTTCACTGGCATAGCCCAATTCCAATTGTCTAGGACCCAAGAGAACCAGCAGGACACTTCCCCATGAGGCTGCTGAGGCCTAGGAGGTGAACACACCATTAGCCTTCAGAGACCATCTCAGCCCAAAGGATGCACTGGCCCAACTCATCTTTTCCCAAAACAATGGAAGCAGCAACTACACTGAGCACACACTGGTGCTTCCCAAGCTAATATATACACAGAAATGGGTCAGAGTCCAGGAGCAGACCCCAAGGGTGAACAGTGTGGGACCTCCCAGCACTGCTAACTTGGGGTAAATCTGCCCATTGGTCAGCACACAGTTCGCAGCTACATATGTAGAGAAGGACAAGAAGTCTGGGCTTATGCTTGGCCCAGAAGAGGCAAGACCCAGGACAGCCCAGCCACCTACCACCAGTTCCATGAAGCTGTACCTTAGTGCCCTCAATACCCCTGCCCCGTGCCTGCTCTAACCAGAATGACCAGGATGCCTAGTATGGCTGGAATCAGCCCAATTCCCACAGCAGGCCAAAGGAGCTACAAGAGTAGGCCTAGAACCAGGCCAACTCTGTCCCCAGGCCACGCCATGGGACTAGCACTCGTGTGGCTACTGGTACACACTTGGAGGAAACAGGCTCCATCTCAGCCCTCAATGCTCCATGGAAGGGCCATAGTTACCACTCAGAGGGACACACCCCATAGCGAACAGTGAATTGGGAAAACCCAAGGCCCATCTACAAGACTCTTTCCATGGTAGCTGGAAGGGTCTGAACTTAGCCTGGGGCCCTCAGGGTATACCCTGCAAGGATAACACATTCACTGAATTAAACACTTCCTAGGGGAACTTCAACACACTGACGACACCTTGAAATAAAGTGACTTGCTTTTAACTTTTTTGGAGTGGGCATATTGAGACAGGGTCTCTCTACGTTTGAGGCCACAAGAGGCCTCAAACCTGCAAAGGTCTCCCTACCTCATCCCTGAGTGCTGGGATTATAGGCATGCACAGCAGACATACAGTAAATTGGATTTTTTTTAAAAAAAAATTTTTAAGAATTTTTAAATTTTATTTATTTATTTTTTTCCTTGTTTCAGAACTTTTGTTTGTTTATTCACTCATTTTTATGGCCGGCTCAGCCTGCCCCGAGGGTAGGGCTGGCTGCAGCATGTGGTGCCGGGAATCAAGCCGAGGTCCCTGAAGCCGCCCAATCTTTCCCAAGCAGGCGCTTTAGACCACTGAGCCATCCTGCCAGGCCCCAGTAAATTGGATTTTTAAGTGTCTCTAGCTGGGACACAGCTCAGTGTAGGGCACTTCCCTAACAGGTACAAGGTAAGTGAATAAAACACTATCTTCAAACTGATCATCTGAGCTCTTACTCTTACAAATCAGAAAAAGAAAAAAAATGAAACTCAAAATTACTGCCAAAAATGGCAAAAGAAAAAAAAATGGCAAAAAGCAAAGTCTTTCAGGTAGAGAGATAGGCAAGGCCTGTTTGTTTGTTGGCCAAGACCTGGCCAATGCCCAGCAATGGATACCATGGCTAACTCAAGGGCGGCCTCTTCTCAGGAAAGGATATGGATAACAGGGCCTCCTAGGGCAGGAAACAGTACAGTGAGGAGAGGCAAACCTGAGTGCAGTGTCCCATTGGTCCTCGAGCTGCTCTTGAACACTAGCAGAACCTAAGGAAGAGGCGCTGACTGGGGGCTTTCAACTGGCCTGTGTCAAGAGTCAGGCTGTGGGCTTCCAGGGGGGCTGCCCTTCATGCCTTGGTGTGGGTGAAGGAAGAACACTGAGGCCACAACTTAGAAGTGGTCAGGGGAACCCATGTGCTAGCACTGGCACAGCTGTGTTCCAATAAAACTTTATTTATGGTACTGAAATTTGAATTTTATAACATTCTCACATTTCCTGAAGTAGTCTCTTTATTTTTTTTCTCAACTACTTAAAAATGTGTAAGCCATTCTTAGCTCATGAGTCACCAGGATAGGCAGTGCAACCTGCCAGTCTAGAAGCCTTGTGTGATCATGATGTCTACCCTCCCTAGGCATAAGTCAAGGTCCCAATCTACCCCAAGCCCACTTGTTTTATGGAAATCAACATCCTGCCTCTGCATCTCTCTCTCTTCTCCCTCTCTGCCTCTCTCTCTCCCCCTCTCCCTCCCTCTCCTCTCCTCTGTCTTCCCCCAACCCCCCCCCAGGGTCTCACTAGGTATTCCAGGCTGGCCTTGAATGCTTGAATGCACTGTAATGCCAAAGGCTTCTTCCTCCTGCTGGGATTACAGGCATGTGCCACCATACCTGGCACTCAACAAGCTCATTCAACTCTAAGGGAGACACAGGAAACTAAACTAATAGGAGGACCCACACAGCACTGCTACAAAGTCCCAGCAATGGGACAATGTGGATATCAGCATGCAGACCTAAAGGCCACCTGGAAAGCGCAGCCCCAGGAGCTAGAACAATAGCAAAGGACAATATTCTTCCTAAGTGGTAATGGAATAAATGGATAACCATGTGAAAAATTAAGAAGAATCTCAGCCCTTGCAAACTTAAGATGAATTGAATAATGAAATTCAGAATTGCAAAAGTCTGTCACTTTGGTGGGGCAAATTTCTTAAGACACACAAAATGCATAACCTCAGCTGTCTGAAAAAAGGAATACAAAACAAACTCTTGCCAGAGGTGGTGGTACACTCATGTAATTCGCAGCCCAGACTGGATAATTTATGTTTCTGAAAGACATTCTCTCAAAAAATTTTTAAAGGGGAGGAGGGGACTGAGAATATGGCTCACTGGGAAAGTCCAGGGTTTAACCTCCAGTCCTACACATGCAAAGTCCTCTGGAGGCTCAAGTACGCCCAGTTCTAGAGCACTTCGAGTCCCTGGGCTCCATCCCCCAAAACTGAAAAACAAAAAGAAACAAAACACAATCTGGTAATGCATCCCTGCAATTCCCAGCTCCTCAAGAGGCTGAGGCAGGAAGGTTAAAAGTTCTTGAACTTTAAGTTACTCCTTGCATGGATAATTTAGCAAGATCCTGTTCTAAATTAAATAAAAATAAAAGGCCAAGTGTAGATCACTGGTATAGCACTTGCGTAGCATGCTCAGGGACTGGGGTACAATGCACAGGACTGAAAGAAAAAAAAAAAAAAACAGCCCAACTTCAGAACACAGTCCACAAAGACATACCACAAATACAAAAAGATAAATGCAAATCAAAACTCTAATGAACCAAGCACAGTGATGCATGCCTGTGATTCCACCTACTTGGAGGTTGAGGCAGGACAATCACAAGTTCAAGGCCAGACAAAGCAATTTAGTAAGATTTCCATCTCAAAGAATAAAAAGTGCTGGGGCAAAAAACCCAAAACTGAACACCATGCAACAAAAGAAAGCTGAAGTGAACAGATGCTGGGTGGGCATAGAGGAGTGGGAGCTGGCTAGGGAGGATGCCTGGTTCGCTGAGCCAAGCACCAGGCCATTGCAGGAAGCAGCCACAAGCCTACACAAGGGCCACATAGTGCCGGAGTACACCTTCAGAGCAGCTTCACTCAGACCCACCAAATGCTGCAGAAAACCAGCGTACCCTGCATGGTGACAAATGGCACACATGCATAGGGTAGAACCCCATTCAATAAGAGCAAGGGCTGAGCAACAGTCCATGTGCAGAATGTTCACAGACCAAGCTGTGTCAACGTTGACAAGAACAGAGCCTAGAGGAGGGGACAGGAGGAGAGGAGACCAACACAGCAAAGGGGAGAACCCCGAAGGCCCAGGGTAGCTGCCCAGCAGTGCAATCAGGGCTGCAAAGGTAGCTCGGTGGTAGTGTCTGCCTAGAATGTGTGAGGCCTTGGGTTCCATCTCCAGTACCACACACACAAACACACACACACACACACACACACACACACACACAAATTAAAAAGCACAACCACAGAACTGAGCCAGGCATATCAGCATGCACATGTAGGCCAGCTACTTGTGAGATGAGGGACAAGAGTCATTTGAGCCCAAGACCAGCCTGGGCAATATAGTAAAACTGAGACCACTTCTCAGCCAGAAAACAGAAGACCAAGCACTGAGCTCAGTGGACTAAACACCTGCTTAGGTAAGCTCAGGGACCAGGATTTGACTCTGGGCTCACATTGCTACAACAGCCCTAACCCCAGGCAAGCTGAGCCAGTGACTAACATGGTGGTGTGCACCTATAATCCAAGCAATGGGGAAGCTGAAAATGGAAGGATCACTACAAATCCAATCTGCGCAGTGAGACCCTGTACCAAATACATTAAAGGCCCCCCCAAGACCTGCTTATATAAGAGTCTGTGAGTAACACGCTTCAAAATATACCCAAAGTCAAGTTAAAAATATACAGATAAACCACACATGGTGGCACACACCTGTAATCTCAACACTCAGGAGGCTGAGGCAGGAGGACTATAGTGAGTTCAAGGCCAGCCTGGACTATGAAGTGAACTCAAGGCCAGCTTAAGCTGCATAGTGAAAGCCTGTCTCAAAGACAAAATAAACACACACATACACATGCCAGGTATGGTGGCATACCACTGTAATCCTGGCAGGCTAGGAGATGGCTAAGAAGATCACAAATTCTGTCTTTTGCTCTTTTTTTGCACCAGAAATCAAACTCAGGACCTCGCACTTGCCAGGCAAGCACTGTGCCACTAAGCACCAGGATAACAAATTTGACCCTGCCTCAAAAAAAAAAAAAAAAATAAAGAAAGAAAAGAAAAGAAATAGAAAGGATGTAGCTCAGTGCAATCCTTAGTTTAATTCCTAATACTTCAAAAAATAAATCAATGCCTACAGCATAGCCCACGCTTGTGATGCACAGCAGCTCTATTCCAGAGTCCTGCTGACACTGGCCAGAGCCTACAGGCCCTCCCTTCTCAGGAACACTGCAGGGTCCCTCAAGAAAAACTCATCTTTGGTCAAGTATCCCATTCAGAACCATGTCCCAATTCCCTGACACTGACCTCTGCCACAGTGCTGTCACCCATGCCCTCAGCACTGCATGTGGGGACCATTTAGATGAGGTGTCACCCACAAACAGCATGGGATACAGAACACATGGCTTTGAACAGGCCAGGAGAGGGCCCTCAGGCCAACCTCTGGGGGACACTTGCATTCATGTCACAAATAACTGCCAGAAGTGCCAAGCATGGATTTGAGATTATGTTATGGGTTCATTTTAGCTGGTTGGGGGCACAGAACAAAGAAGACAATGAAACATAACCCCCAGGACCACAGGCTCCATGACCAGTGGAAGCCACATACTTATAACCCCTGAGGACTCACTCCCAGGCTGAGGCCACCAGAGGCAGGAAAGGATCCCTTATCTCCACATGGGAACAGAATCCAAGGATGAAGAGCCAGTCCTCAGGATAGCCAGGATCCCACAATTGAGCCCTTCCTACATGACACGTTATTATGGTTTAGATCTAAATGTCCCCGTAAAGGAGAGGTGGCAAAACTATGGCATGCATGCTGCAACAGGCTGGAGGGATTTTTGTACCTCACCCTTGCCAGACAGGCATTGTGCCACTGAGCTATCTCCCTGGCCCAACACACTGTTACCTCTGAAAGCCTTGATAGGGTCTTCCTCACTTGCCCTGAAGCCTCCTGTGCTCACAGGCAGGACCTCTGGGAGGAGAATAGATAATGGGGCTTAGAGAAGGTTTGCTGCTGGGAAGTGGAGTCTGGCTGAAAGAAGCAGTCACTGTGGGCGTGACCTGGATGGGTACAGTTCCTTTCTGCAGCTCCTCCTGACCTCTGGGAGGTGACCAGCTTTCCTCTACCACGCTGTTTCTTTCTTTGGAGCCAGCTGACACAGACTAAAATCTGAGCCGAAATAAACCTCCTTTAAACTGTGGTTGTTGAGTCCTGTGTCTCAGTAATAAGACAGCAACTGAGACTCGTCCAGTCTTATACAAGCATCCTGGAAACCACCTGCTACTCAGTCTTCTTCCTCTGTCCTCACTTGTCTCCCTTACCAGGTCCCCAATGTCTTTTTGCTATCCCTACATAGGCCTATGAAGGGATAGGGACCACATAGAGGAACATGTGACTAATGAGGCTTCCTTCAGGCAGGGCAGGGACAGTTGCCCCCAAGGGACAGGACACCCTCCAAGAGGGCCACGACATCGCCTTGACCTTCCTCATAGGCACTGTGGGATGCTGACACCCACCCCCCAGGGAAGGCCTCAGGGCTTACTTCCAAGGTGTCCTCACCAGGAGCAAGTCCACCACGGAGCCAACCAGGCTCTGCTGCTGACCTGTGTAGGCCATTGTGGCAGTACAGTTCTGTCCCTTCTCCAGCAGTGCCTGGAGCCCAGTAGGCAGACACTCCCTCAGATGCCCTTCTATGGGCACTTAGATTCACATGCACTAACCTGCATGCCCCAGAGCATCCAGGGGTCACTCAGTGAGCAGTGCCCAGCTCCGCCTACCACAGAAGACCTTGGGGTTCAAGCAGTGCTGTCCTAGGCTATGATCTATGTACATCTACACTAGGATGCAGTGGTAGTCCTGGTAGAGAGACAGCAGGGCTTGATTGCACACTATGGCTGAGAGTACGTGACAAATCACAGATTAGGGGGCCCTAAGGTGCCACAAGGTTCCCACACTGTGTGAGCTGCTAAGCCACCTAAGCCAGGCAATGCGAGCAGAGCGGATCTGCTCCTCAGAGGGATCATCTCTCCACAGCCCTCTGTGGGGGCTGCAGGGAGACCCATGTACAAGGCCTTCGGGGGCACAGGCCAGAAATGTGAGGCCACAACTGATATTGCCTGTCATAGGTCAATGGCCACAGACCCCCTCCTGTGATCCAGAGTGGAGGCAGCCCCACACCCAATGGGCTGTGCCCATTGTGTGTGGATCAGGTGCAAACACACCTGGGGATACCAGGAGACATGGGATCCAGGGAAAGCCCTAGTTGAAAAAAGATGAGCCCTTCCTTGGGCATTCTAACACTCTGGAGAAGACCAAGTATCAGACAGGGCTTGTGTCAAGCCCAACCAAGAGCTATCAAGCAGGTGCCTCTGTGAGAGCAGAAGCAAAAGACCAGATAAGACTGGGTCCCAAATCCTGCTGGAAGCAGGATGTTTAGCAGGAGGCAGTCTTGTGAGGAGACTGTACCTGTCCTCACCCATGCACCAGGGCCCATGCAATGCCTCCCCATGTCATGTAACTTTATGATGCCAGCCTACCCTGCTCAACAGGATCACTTTAGGGGTCACTGCTATCAGGTGCTGGCCCAGAGCCCACCACACACAGGGAAGACACAGCACCATCCCCAGTCTGCAGGGGACCTGTTTTTTAGAACCATTACTCCAACTTCTCTAAATGTTGGCTCCTGCTTTTCTTTTTATTTTTTGTGGAACTGGGGATCAAACTCAGGACTTTGTACTTGCCATGCAGGCACTTGTGCCCCTGAGCTATCTCCCTGGCACTTTTCTTTCTTTTTAAGTTAAGAGTTGGTCAAATTTTTTTCAAGACAGCAAGGGAAGTCAAAAGCAGACATCAAGTTCACCCCAGGAGTGCTGGCAGGTGATAGTGGCCACAATTAGAGCAGCAGGACTCAGAATTCCCACCCCTGTAGCTGGGCAATAAGGGGTACTGCTGACAGCAGGCAGGGCTAAGTCCAGCTGTCCTGGAGGCTGTGTGGCCCAAGTCTCCTCCTCACCCTTTCCAGGGACAGCCCTGTGCCCTAGCCCCAGCCCGCTTCTACAACTTCTGATATTTTGATGTACTCCTAGAGAGTGAGGGTCGCACCTTCTCAGGTCACCCCTAGGCTGTGCTACTGCAAAAGAAATTGAGCAGGACTGAAAAGCCTCTATAGATCTAGAGCCTCTACATGCAGGGGGAGACCACAGACCTCAGGACATGGGTGTAGCCTCACAGGCTCCCAAGAGAACTCTGTGCTGGGAAGTGTACATAAAAAAATAGGACAGCGGGGCTGGGAATGTAGATCAGCAACAGAGCATTTGTCTAGAATGTGCACAGCACTAGGTTCTACCTCAAGTACAACAAAAAAATAAAAAATAAACTGGGCATGGACACATATACATAACAGCCTGGATATGAAAAAGGCCAAGGTAGGAGAGTCAAGTTCAAGGCCAGCCTTAGCAACTTAGTAAGATACTGTCTCAAAAAATAAAAAGGGCTGGGAATGGAGCTCTATGACATAGCAACAGCCTAGCACACACAAAATTTTGGGTTCAGAATAACAAAATATTTATGATGTAAATGAAAAACACAAGAAGAGATTTCTCTCAACCATTTAAAACACACCAAGAGGATCCAGGCCATTCCTGATGTCACAGGTGGCCTACAGGTTACCAACCCATTTTCTGTCTTCATCTGCAAGTGTATGGCATTGAACAAAAACACAAAAGCCATACCCAAAGCTAGCAGGCTTTCAATGTAACAAAAAAGCCCCAAGCATGTGTAGGGGCAGTTGGTGAATCCTACTCTGAAACGCTGCTGAATGTCTTGTACTAACCAAACCAGAGATACCCTGGGTCACCAGAGGCTTTTGCAGCTTAGGCAGCTTCCAGAATCACCAGCTGAAGGCTCCAAGGAGCACACTGCCCAAACCTCACTTTACCACTGCCAACACAAGGCTTCCTCTATGACAGGCCACTGCCCAGGGAATAACCAGGCCATAGTGGGTAGTGGCTGACCAACTTACTCAGCTGTTCAGCTGGCACAAAGAGCAATCACCCACCACATACCCTGACAGGGTCTGGGGACTCCTAGATACCACACATCTCAGACCTGTCATACTGCACTTGGGACACATGGATGTTCAACAGTTTGGACACTCTGGACCTAGGCCTGAGGAGACACCAACAGTGAGCTCCTTTCCAGGCTCAGTCCCCACCAGCCACTCCTAGACAAGAGCAGGCTGCCCAAGCAGCCAAACCCCAAGCTGCAGCCAGCAGAGTAAGAGACCCAGCTTGGCGAGCAGGTATAGCTTCCTCTCCAAGAGTCAGACTCTAACCAGCAGTCCCATGGTAGGAGCCCAACCTGTCAACCCCCAGCCACCACAGCCACAGGGCCCTCAAGACCCACCAGTGGTATGGACTGATACACTTCCTTAAGGAAGGGTGAGCTTGCCCAGATGCACCCCCAGCACACCAGGCAGCAAAGTGGAGCCAGCACTGCATGTGCCCCAAGGGACAAGAATCTTGACCTTTTCCTATACCTTGCCTACAGAAACAAGAAACAGGACAGCTTCCACCAGGCTCTGCAGCTTGGGTTCCAGCGACCCCACCCCACAGGACTCCAGGCCCAGCCTGGGACAATGAGGCCAAGACAGGCAAGGATTGGGTGCACAAGGGCTAAAGGCAAGGCGGGCACTTGTTTTGATTTATCACCTACAGGGGGATCAGGCATCCCCTGTAGGAGGGGCCACAGAACACAAGACAGAGACAAGTTCTCATCTACATCAGAGGGAAACAGATACAGGAAGGTCCAGGGCTACTAGACCTAAAGGCCAAGGGAGACAGCAAAGAGCCAAGTCAAGGTCCTGGCCACTCCCAGCCCCAGCCTCACAGGCAACAAACAGTGCCAGGTGGGCATGTAAGCAGCTCTTGGATGGGGAGGCTGGCCAGAAGTGCCTCCCTTGCTTGGTGAACGGAACCAGAAGCTGGTGACATCCTCTTGACATTTTCTTCAGCCCATGGTGGCACAATCCCAGGCCATAACCCACAGTAAAACACCCATGGACTTACAGTAAGAACAGCTGAGGAGTCTGAGGACCAAGGCAATGAGAGCCCTTCAGAGGTGAGGGAGAACATCCCAGAAATAATGTGTGTGTGTGGGGGGGTGTTGAGAATAGAGTCCTTAGGAGCCACAGGGGCCTCACACTGGTAAGGGTGCACAGGATTACAGCATCAGGAGGGGGAAGTGGGCAGCCAGAACACATCCCTGTGGCCTATGTGCATCAAGGATTGGGTACTCTGGTCAGTGTCTCATCTGCTCTAGACTTGGCACTGGACAAAGGTGTGGGTCAGGAGAGGGTGGGACAGAGTTCCTGCTGGGACTAGACAACCCACTGGGTGGAGGACAGTCCCAGATCTGGCCTGGCTGGACAGAGCATCCTGGGTCCTCAAGGGCGGACACCCTGGTCCTCAATGCTCTGCTGACACTCTCGCAGCCCAGCCCACTTTGCAGATGGGGAAGGCAAGGGCAGGGGCACAGGGAAGCTTAGCCACACTGAGCTGGGGAGAATCACAAGATGCACAACCAGCAGATGAGGTGAGGTATGGCATGGCTGGTCCTGGAGGTTCAAGGCCATCCGCAGTCCTTGTGAAAAGTGCCAAATGCAGTCAGGCCACAGGCCCCAGAAAACCGCAGAAGGACCCCCCACACATAAACTGGCACTCTTCCTAGGGTTTGCTAAGTGCCTCCCTACTGGACTGAGATGAACAGGAGGCAAGGAAAAGTTTCAAGTGACTCAGGGGCACTACTAGGACGATGGCGCCCCATGGAAGACCACCCCAGAAAGTCTGCTAAAGGGAGCTCCTGGACCTGCCACGGAGTGTGGGGGGCTCTGGGAAGGAATTTGGCCACTCCACTGGAGTCTCAGTCCCGGTACTAGCAGCCAGGCCGCATGGCCCCCAAAGACCGGCCCTATATTCCCAAGACCCCAAAAACTCCTGCTCCCAGGCCAACAGGCAGCGCCACCAAAGCCACGTGCTCCTGCTGGGGGCTCTGTAGGCGCCAGGCGGGCCTCGGGGCCACCCGCCAGCAGCCACCCCAATGCTCCCGAGCCCCGGCGCGTGCCGCGGCTACTGCCTGCACCCAGGACGCCCCCGGCCCCAACAGGTGGGCAGAGCCCCCGCTCGCGCTGCCAGCTCCCCACCGCGCCCCACTCCGGCTGGGGCGGCCCTAGGGGCCATCTTGAGCTGGGGTGAGCACGGGGAGGGGGCGCAGAAGAGAGGATGGAGCGGGGGAGGGGAGGCGGTGGCTGGGGCGGGCGGGGGAGCGGGGCGGGGCGGGCTGGACCAGGCGGCGGGTAGGGCGCGGGCCGTCGCATAAAGGCCGTGGCGGAGCCTTACCTCCGACCCTGTACATGTTGGCGGCCATGTCCGGGCCGGCGGCGGCGGGGCCGCGGGCGCGGGGCGCGGGGCGCGGGCGCGGGCGGCAGGCGACGCGGATTGGGGCCGGCGCGGGCGCGGGCGCGGGGGCTCCGCGGGCGGTTTAAAGGGCCACGCTGCTCCGCCGCCGCCGCCGCCGCCGCCGCCGCCGCCTCCGAGGCCGCCGAGGCCGCGCAGGGACGGGAGGGCCGTGGCGCGGGCGGGAGAGGAAGAGGAGGAGCGGCCGCGGGCGGCGGGGAGGGGCCTCGGGCGCCGCCGCCCACCGAGCGGGCGGTTACCCGACCCGGCGCTGCGCCGGCCGCGCGCCTCCACCGCCCCCGCTCTGCCTCCCCCCCACCCCCAGCCACGGCGGGCACCCTGACGCCCCTTCCGAGCAGGTCTCCCGGGAACCTCTGGCAAGAGGTTCCCCACGACTCCACCCCCGCCGCGGGTCCCCCAGCATCACGAGCGCTCCTTCCAGGCGAGTGTCCTCCATACCCCCAGCGGGCCAGCTGCGCTCCCTACCCTCGCATGGGCCATCTGCGCCACCTTGGCAGGTCACTCTCCTGACATTCTCTGCCACCTTGCCGCCCCTCCTGGGGTCCCTGGGTCTCCAGAACCTCTAAGGTCCTCCACTCGAGAACCAATCCCATTCCCCTTAGTAGGCTCTCACCCCAACTCAGGGTGGGAGCACTCCGTGCAGCCCCAGGGTCCTCTGGCGCTTTGAGCACTCTCAGCTGTCCCCTCTGGGTCCCCTACCTACCCAGAAGCTGGGCAGCCCAGCCCTGGCCCCAAGGCTCTCATCCCACACCTTCATTCCTAAGCTGACACTTGCCACCCAACACCACAGGATGGTCAGGGTCCTGCCCATCCTCTCCCAGCCTCCATGATCATCCCTGAACAAGATGACCAAATGCCCCCCTCCCCCATCTGGGGCAGGATCCTGAGCTAGCAAGGCCTTCCTGGCTGGTGGCCTGGTTTGAGGCTGCAGAATCTGGCCCCAGAAGGTGCCAGTGTAGAGGGAAAGTCTTTCCATGAATTGGTGCCTGCACTTCCTCCCCAGCACCTCTCAGAATTTATGACCATGTGTCTGGTCCTGTGCTTCTTTAAAATTTATGGACAGTGGGGTACCTAGGCATTCCCTCAACCTTGGGCTGCAGTTGGCTTCACAGTTGAGATGATCACACTGTCAGGCTGGTGTGAGATGAGGAGGTGTACAGGGCCTCGACATTGCCTCTGGCCAGCCTGGTGGCTATAGAGACACCAAATCCATCCATCCCTTTGAATGCCAAGGGGGTGTTCCTGGGAGTGGGAGCTCAGAAGAGAGCCTGGAGCACACACCCATAACCCCAGCACCTTGGGAGGCTGAGGCAAAAGGATGGCAACTTGGAACCCGCTTGGCCAATTTAGTGAGACCTTGTCTCAAAATGAAAAAAACAACACTGGGGATGTCACTCAGTGCAAAAGCCCTAGGTTTAACTCTGTTCTTTGGAAAAGAGCAAAAATGAGCCCGGGTCATTGTATGTGGTTTGGACATATAGTCAAGAGTCCCGTGTGACTGGCACATGTGCTGACTGCATGACCCTGGTGAGCAAGGCAGGAAGCTAGGGTCCCAAGAAAGATGGATGCCATGATCTATGTAGAGCAGATGGAAAATGCCACCAAGGGCAAGAGAGATGTGTGGGTACAGGACTGCCGTGATAGTACACAGGTAAAAAACCCTAGCATGGGGAGAGGGTGGAGTGGCTCTCAAGTTCACCCACAGGATGAGATACACACACACACTACTCAACAGACTGGCCAGCAGGGCAGTCAGAATGGCTGGACAATGCCAGACTTCAGCAGCATGGGAAGCCTGGCGTGGTGGCGCATGCCTGTAATCCCAGCACCTGAGAGGCTGAGGTGGGAGGATCAATATGAGTTTGAGACCAGCCTGGGCTATAAAAGTGAGCTCAAGGCCAGCCTCAACTGCATAGGGAGACCCTGCCTCAAAAAGACAAAAAAAAAAAGCATAGGAACCAACACACACACCATTTGTATCTGTTTCCATCAGAAATGGAGCACATCTCCCAACATGAGGACACCTCAAAAAAATCCTTGGCTGCTGAAGGACACACTTACCAGGGAGGAAGAAGAAAACTGGCTGTCAGAGGTAGAGTGTTCTGGCCAACTTTTTTTCTCTCTGTCTGTCTGTCTGTCTATCTATTATCTATCTATCTATCTATCTATCTATCTATCTATCTGACATCAGGAGTCAAACTCACAACCTTGCACTTGCCAGGCAAGTGCTATGCCTCCAAGCTATATCTCTGACCTTTTTTTTTTTTTTTTTTTTTTAGGATTGGCAATCAAACTCAGGACCTTGTGCTTGCCAGACAGATGTTTTGCTACTGAGCTGTGTCACCAGCCCCTGGCCAACTTCTGGGGAAGGCATCCCAGCTCCTAGCTGGTCTTCCAAGGCTGAGAACATATCCCTCACTGAGCAGCAGGGGCAGGGCACTCAGCTGCCTCAGCCCGGGCACTTTGCCTACCTCTGCAGACCAGATCCATTATCTGCCCATAACCTAACTCAGAATCAGAGGAGCTCAGGTGAGCCATGAAAGGACTGAGCAAACTTTGTCTGGCTGGTAGCAGAGCTTAGAGGATTGCAGCCTCAGAAAGTGGCACAGTGACCACGTCACGTAATTCCACACAAACTATGAAGGGAGAGTTGGGGGCAGGTGAAAAACCCTACAGAGGAGACAATGTGAGTTCAGGGTCCAGGACTGCTATACAGTTCTGCACTTCTCAGTTCCACAAATGAAGTTCAAGTGTTCAGTAACAAAACAGCTCTTGAGGGGAAGACATAAGCACCAAGGTCTCTGTTGAGGGTCCACATCACATTTTGGACTTAGGTGGGCTAAGTAAGAAACAGTAAGGACCAGAACATCAAAGTGTTACAGGAAGAAAGATTTTGGGTCATTTCAGGACAAGGCAAAGCCACTACAGCAGTTGACTCATTCAGCTGTTTTCTGAACACCTACTTCATGCTACAGATCATTCTGGAGCCTGCCCTGAGGAGTTTACAACCTATCAGGCATGGAGATACAAACGGTATATATGTTATGTGATGTTGCCCGTTTTCAAGACAAAATGGTGAGGGTGAAAGCTACAATAATGCAGAGGAGGTGGGGATGGAGGTGTAGGAAGCCCTTTCTCTAGCAGGAATCTGGGCCCGGTGGAAACTGGCTTTGCTTCTGGGAGCTCTGATGACCTGAGGCTGCTAAGGGAAGAGTCCCTGTATGAGGCACAGTGATGGAGGTGGAGGATAAGAGGAAGATTCAGATAAGCTGTAAAAAAAAGCTCCCTGGAACTTGGGGCAGTGACACACACCTATAACCCCAGGCAACTAGGTGCCTGAGACAGGAGGACCAGGGGTTTGAGGTCCTGTTGGGCAACTTCATGATTCTGTCTCAAAAAAAAAAAAAAAAAAAGAATAAAGAACACAAAGAAGAGAAAGAGGATTCCTGGAGCAACAAAGCCTGGCCAGGTATGGTGGTACACACCTGTAATCCCCAGGAGGCTAAGGTAGGAAAAGATTGCTGCATATTCCAGACCAGCCTGGACTACATAGTGAGTTGAAGGTCAGCCTGCACTACACAGACCCTGTCTAAAACAAACAAAAAAGCATGTATAGGAAAGGTCCACAGCACACTCTAGAAAATCAGTGACCATGATATGGTCTATATGAAAGTCTGTCTTGCCTGTTAGTGAACTTTAAAGACTAAGGGAGCCATTTTCCCAGGAAAAGCATTTAACGGACAAGTACAAGAGATGCAAAGTGGTACACACCTATAATCTCCACACTCTGAAACCTGAGGCCAGAGGATTGCAAGTTTGACTACAGTTCAGCAAAATCCTTTTTCAAATTAAAAAAAAAAAAAAGGCCTGGGGATGTTGCTCAATGTAACAACAGCTTTGCATGTGATTTCCACGAGTACTTAAAAAAAAAATCTCTGATTTCTCAAGTAGCACTAAAAGCCTGAAGACACAGTCTCCCTTAGGGACAAAAATGTAACTCAAGAATCTTTTTTACTCAGCCAGGTCTCAGGCATATACAAATGTCTCAGGGAAATATTTTCAAACATAAAAACATGAGAAATAAAGTTCTGTAAGCATTTAAAACCTGGGCTTAAATCTAGCCAACAAAGATAAAGATAAAAGCAAAGAATTTGATCCGGGTCCAGAAAGCAAGCCCATAGCAAGGGACATTGAAAGGCTCGATGTGATGAAAATGTCCTGGAATCTTACTGGGCTTAGTGGCACAGCCTGCAACCCCAGAACACCGGAGGCCGAGCCAGGCTCTAAGCCAGCCCGAACAACTTGTGAGAACTCACCTCAATATAGAGGGTTGGAGGGGCTGGAGAGTTAGATAAGAGGTCTAAGCGCCTGCCTGGCCTGGTAAGTGCAAGGACCTGAGTATGATCTCCAATACTGCATATGCCATGCTGGTCCTGGAATCCAAGTGTGCTGTATAGAACATTCCTATCATCGCAGTTCTGGGGAGCCTGAGACAGGAGGATCACTATGAGTCTGAACTGCATAGTGAGACTCTGTATCTAAAAAAAAAAAAAAAAAAAAAATCAGTCCCTAGTAACATACCTGCTGACATGAAACCATGGCAGATGGGATAGAGGCTTTTCCCTGGCCCTTACACTCAAAGCCAGCAGTCAGTTCAACCTGCCAACACTGCAGCATGCTGCTGATGAACAAGTAATGCCATCTAGTGTTCCTGTAATTTCTAAAAGTAAGCTTAGGAAAATTGTCTTTGTACAGCCATAGTGGGGACTGAACCCAGGGCTTTTACAATGAGCTGTACTCTCCAGCCCTGAACCCTTTGTTATTTTTTTTTAACTAATAGTCAACAACATTAATTTTATTTGCATTTATTTTATAATTAATTTATTCCCGTGCCATAAGTTTTTGTTTCTTCAGTTTCTTCTGGGATATCTTTTTCTTCTGTGCAACCTCCTCCTCTGGCTTAGGAACAATTTGTTCCTTTTCAGTAAGGATCATCTCAATATGGCAGGGGGAGCTCATGTATGGGTTAAT